>JAWPHD010002156.1:195000-272492 GCA_037043455.1 Cyrtodaria siliqua
TAATCTCACGGAGCAGTTACATAATCTGTATGTATTCACGTCTTCACGAAATATGCTTATGATAAACAAATATAAACTGTCAAAACCTTTATTACGAAACCATGAAAAGTGTCTTCACAAAGGTGGTCTCATCATACTTTGGAACTGAAACTATCGTATCTTTACTCAGACGGTCTCGTAATAGAGGTAATCTCGTCGGGCGGGCTCGTAATAGAGGTAATCTCGTCGGGAGGTCTCGTAATAGAGGTAATCTCGTCGGGCGGGCTCGTAATAGAGGTAATCTCGTCGGGAGGTCTCGTAATAGAGGTAATCTTTTCGGGCTGTCTCGTAATAGAGGTAATCTCGTCGCGACGGTTTCGTAATAGAGGTAATCTCGTAGGGCGTTTGTTTAGTTTTTCAAATGATTACATTTGAACATAATTACAAATAATACATCGTGTAACTTTAATAACATCAATGATATTTTATTGCGGATATGTTACAATATATGTATTTAACACAAAAACAACATACGCAAAAGGATTTAACTACAAGTTATTACAACGTTAGTTAAACTTCTCTACATAAAAGTGTTGGCAATTCATATTTTGTAAGAAGCTGTATGTACGTAAACTAATATAAAAGATACACTCGTTACTTACTCTCCAGTCTTCGATTCCTGATAGATTGTAATATTCGTCAATCGTTATCATAAATGCTGCCAAGTTGGCCGTATAACTGGCGAGAAACACTAAAGCAAACAGCGCCCATACATTTGCTAGAAACCTGCTGGACACGCCTCTCGGTACATCTATAGAGACAGCAGCCCCAAATAGCATTGCCCATATCAACCAAAATGATCGGAACAATGAGAATTTGTGTTCTGAAAATAATAATAATAATAATAAATTGTTAGTAAAGTCAAAATGATTTTAACGTACGATGAATTTAACACATCAATACATGGTCCCGCCTTAATTCCATTAAGCGATGGTGAAACTTATATTAGCAGGATTTTATAACGGATATTTTGATAAACAAGCACGCATAGAAACATGTTTTACCTAAATAATGCGATAACCTGTTTAAACTTACTTGTTATGCAAATGTTAATGTTTTTATTTTGCAATATGCAAACTTTTTAAGCCGAAATAAAAGTTTTATTTCATACCCCAGCCAACCTCGTGTTCGCTTCTTGGAGAAGGGGTTGGATGGAGTATGAAAGTTAATACTCGGACCACGTAATGTATATCAGACCGATAAATACTGGTTTCCTAAACTGACTAAGAGGTTCCTCTTTCTGGCATAACTCATTATTAATAGAGTTGCTCATAAACAATGTAAAAATGCTGTTCTTACCTACTGTTGATGTATTTCCCTTATCCAGACCACTAGGACTCAACCATTCAAATATGAATATAGATGCTCCCGTTGCATGTACGCTGAATATCAGAATTAAAATCCACGAATAAAAGTCATATGGCTCTGAAATATAGCAATTTAAGATCATGAAGTAAAAACCCCAAAGTAATGTTAATTAATAACGATATTTGATACACATCTAATAAACACATCAATTGTTTACGCAAAGGATATAAAATGATAATTGAAACTGATAAATGCAGACAGTTCAGAACAGAACATATTCTTTATTTAGGACTGAAACTAAATAATGTGTGTTCAAATGTCCCTCTTTTTTTTGTGGACGATAATAGGGTCCAAGGCGGTAGCCCTATTGTCAACGCTTTTATTTTTGTGATGTCATATCTTGCTTTTTATTCATCTTTGCAATTACTGTTTGTTTCTGTGCGTGTTTGTGGTTGACTGTGGTCCTTGAATGCTACATATCCTGCTTGACTCTGGCTTCTGCCAAGTCATTGAGTACCTTCACTGTGGCTTTCTAGGCTATTTTTTTTTTGTATTATATTTACACGAGCATATTTGTGTTTTATATTGCCTATTGGTGTTGCCTTGTTGGTTAGAGATTAGATCATAGCGGGGATTTCTTTATTTACACTGTCCTGTTTTAACAGGATGACAGTAGGGAAAGTGTGAGGTTTGGTGCACACTAGAACGTGTTTAAACTCCCAGTGGCCTACTTTGCCACTGACCGTTCCAAGGCGGTAGCCCTATTGTCAACCCTTTTGTTATTATTATTTTTGCCTTCTTGTTCGTCTGTTTGCGTGTTTATTTCTGTGTTTTGTGGTTGAATGTTACTTTCCCTGTCCGATATTTTTTTTTTATACATACTTCAATTGATGCAACTAATATGGGCTCAACCATAAAACACGTATGTCTTCAAGAAGCATCACTTTACTATATAATATTCCCCGAGCTACATCTTATGGGGTCTATGTTTCTCAACTTATTCGTTTTTTTTGAAGCTTGCACTCGAGTTGAGGACTTAATATTCGTAATATTTGTATAACTAAAATACTACTCCAGCAGGGCTACCGTTACCATAAACTCCGAAAAACCTTTGAAAAATGTTATTATCGTAACGCTGATCTACTTTTAAAATATAACAATAATTTAAGAACTCTTCTTCGAGGACTTCTGTAATGGTGATGTGATTTACAAACTTCGTAAGATCATTGGTCAGAATAACTTTCATACAATCTTTATTGAACTTTTTAAAACTTTTATCAAAAGAGGTTATGACCCTATCATTTTTAACGTTTTGATATTTAGTTGACACATTTACAGTTTGTCACTATGCTTTCCTCTATGATTGTGCGATGATCGGACATATTGTGGACCTTAGGATGACGTCTACCTAAATCCTTACAGAACGGAAGCTGTTTGTCTTAAATCTTGTCTTGTCGTACCCTTAACTGTTTGTTCTCTTTTTGCTCTGGCTTCTGCCAAGTCAATGAATACTTACTTAGTGGCTTTCTAGGCTTTGTTTTTTCTATATTATATATATATATGATCATTTATTCGAGTTTTATGTCTATTTTCATTTGTAATGCCTCTTAATGCTGCCTTGCTTGTTAGAGATTACAACCTGGCGAGGATAATTTTATTTATACTGTTCCGTTTTGTTTGGATAACAATATGGTAAAAGTGAGGTTTTGTGCACCGCACCCTAAGACCCGATTTAAACCCCAAGCGGATTTTTATGCCACTGACCGTTCCAAGTTGGTGGCCCTATTGTCAACTCGTTTGTGTTTGTGATGTCTTATCTTGCTTTTTATTCATCTTTAAAGTTGTTTTCTGTTTCTGTGTGTGTTTGTGGTTGACTGTCGTCCTGGAATGCTACTTTTCCTGTTCGATTTTTATATCTACTTTTAAAATATTAAACTTCAAATACAGAAAGAAATAGTGTTCTTCTTTCTTATTGTCAGTACATTATGCATTTGTTAAAAGTGATACTAAAATTAAAAATACAAAACAAAACAAAAACAATAACATTTCTTGCATGACATGTTTTTGTTATATCAATATGCTAGTCAAGTAATGTTGCTTCTACAGTCCTTAGTACTAACATGATTAACATAATATAATATTAATTAACAAGTAGAGACTTAAAAAAAGCTAAATCCTATTACCTAAAAAGGCGTATGGTGAAATAGCTCCTTTCCTTATTGACACCATGATAGTAATTCCAGACTCTAGAAATGGTTCTGAAAAATCCACCGCAGTACTCCTGATTTGGTTTATGATGAATGCACTCAAGACCATGTCCGCCCGTTCCTCCACAATCTCCTTTATCAGACCAGTCCAATTTTGTGTCGACTGTTAAGCAAAAAAGTAGAACAGTGCTTTATTTGACATTACGTGGTCCCGCCTTAAATGCATTAAGCGATGGGAAAGCTTATATAAGCTGGATTTTATAACGGATATATAGACAATAAAACATGTTTAAAAAATATTTAACTGAAAATATGCGAAAACCTGTTTAAAATTACCTATTTAAGGTTTTACTTTTACAATATGCAATTATTTAAGCAAAATTAAGGTTTTATTTCATACCCCAGCCAACCCCATTTTCGCTTTTTGGAGAAGGGGTTGGGGATTTATACGTAAGTATGCTTTGACATGTTTGAACAGGTTTACGGCGACTTTGGAGGCTATGGATGCAAACCGTAAGATAATATAGCACGTGTTTCAATCAAAACCTTAGATATACATTAATCTAAAGGACAATATACCAAAACGAAAACCAATTACAACACCAATTAAGAATACAAACTAAAGGTCTGGACACGGTTTGATACGTTAAAAATTATCTCGTACAGATAATCATAACATATAGTTTCATCCAGTTTCTCATAACAAAGAAAAATGTATGATTTTAAGCAGTACTCATCAGAAATATATTTTATAATTCGAACAAATGTCAACATTTACTGTAGTTCGGGCGCTTGTTTCAGCCACAATTTTTTTTTGACAATTAAGTTAAAATTCAACTTGGACCTAAATAAGATGTATCAGTAAAATAGATATTTAAGTGGTACCTAAACATTGTTAAATTTTCAAAATCGGTTGAGAATTAATTTTTTTGTCAGTGCAAAAGTCTGCTTCATGAAACATTTGAAAAAATGTTTTTGTAGATTTTATATGATCCAAAAATGGTATAAATGCATTTGATAAATAGAAATTAAGAGATTCTGAAAGCTGTTTAGCAAACTATTAAAGATAACTCAAGTTTCTTAATTTTCTGCTGTCCCAGCAACAAGGGATTTATATGAAAAAATCACAACATCAAACAAGCATTTTGGGTGTAAAACATTTGTTTATCAACCGATTTTCAAAACTATGTTTTTTTACTATTAAAAATACCATTTCCAATGATATATATAATTTATGTATATATTGTTATTGCCGAAAAACCTTTGTCTGAAACAACTGCCCGAACAGTAGTTCTATAAGGTGATGCAATAGCGAGAGTAGTTTTATGCAAAATACGTCTCAGTATTTACCATGTTTTATTATATGTATTCAGATGTTGAAAGAAAATGTAATATCACCAATATTGAAAGAAAACCTTGTCGGTAATCATGTCTTAACCACCCTTTCTGTTGTATTTTGTATTTTTCATTTTATTATTAATTAAATATTGCTCCTTGTTTGTAGTACAGTGCGGACCTACGATGACATTGCGTTTGGACACTGTGGTTTCTATAGGACCCTATATCTCATTTCTGGAAGACTACTTTTCTCCCATTTCTGCTCATGTGAGATAGGCATTTTCCTCATGTGAGATTATAAGAATCCATCATGAGTATCCATGTGAGATAGGTAAATCTCACCCGAGGGTAAGAATTGTAACCAGGGACGAGGCTCTGCCGAGTTCCTGGTGCAATTCTGATCCCGAGGGTGAGATTTACCTATATCACATGGATAAACTCATGGTGGATTCTTTTTCTTGCATATCAATGACATTTTGTGCATCGACGTCACCAATAACTAACATTTTAATGTTTTTTAACACAATGACGTCATGCATCTGTTCACGTTATTGACGTCATTATTGTTGCGCGTGAATTTTATCTCGACCCTAGGGTGAGATGGAAATATCTAGCCCCGGTAAAATGACGGATTTCCTTGTCCGGTATGCAAGAAACCTCTATCTTACATGACATGTGACTCATGACGTCATGACGTTACGTCGACGTCGCCTTATTCTGGCGTTAAATCAGCAAAGTCAATGATTTTATGCCGGTAATAAACACATAATGGGAGAAAAATAATCCATCATGAGTGATCCATGTGAGATAGGGAAATCTCACCCTCGGGATCAGAATTGCAACCAGGAACTCGGCACAGCCTCGTCCCGGTTACAATTCTGACCCTCGGGTGAGATTTCCCTATCTCACATGGATACTCATGATGGATTCTTATAATCTTTCGATTGACATTCATAGATACTGAAAGATAGATCAGAAAAAACGAACACACACAAGAGAACAAAGTAGCAAACGATTGTTTTGAGTCTATTGATGTAAGTTAGCGTTAGATCCTCTTGACCGGTATACTATACTCAGTTGCAAAGGACAGTGTACACTGTTGAATTTGAAATATCTTCAATTCTAAAAGTCGTAGCAATCCAATTTTTTGAAACCGATATCCATACAACATTTGCTATATGTCAACTGTAACAAATGCGCTATAATTTGAAGCAATTTCAATAGTATAGCTGTTTTAAAATTTAGCATGATTTGCAAGTGCATCATATGGGAAAGCTACATGCTGGTTAAAACCTGTTCGGTTTGTTTCTTTTTGCCTTTTATGAAAGGAAAAACGCAAAATATTTCAAATTTGTTAGGTATTAAAATGCCAAGACTTGTTGAAAATCAACAAATACTTGACGTCAACAGTACTGAAGTCAGCAGGACATTAAATTGCCATAGGCATACAATTATCTGACTGCGTCAACGTTTTGAACAAATTGAGGGCGTCGCAATAGTATTTCGAAATCAACAACAAACTTTAAAAATACAAACAATAATTTCATAATTTCTTCCAGGTTGTTGTCTTTCTATCAATTTGCAACTTTTGGTGACCCCTACTATATTTATGCAGAAAAAAGTTCATCCAAAATATGTATGCGCAGTACATTGGTCATTCTTTGCTCTACATTTTGACACCTAAAATGAAATATGTCTTCCCTAAATAATACATTTAATTTTACAAAAAGCTATGTGCACACTTTCTTTTGCAACCGAATATACATCAAAGCCAAGCAATTGGACTCAACGAGTGCAAATCACCAGTAAATAAAAACGAAAATGATTCATGAAAATCATCATACCGTGTCGTCCTTCCCTTCCCACTGTTTGTCAGGAGTGTCAATTACTCCCCACTGTCCGTCAGGTACATCATACAGCTCAAAGTCAAAGTTAAGCTTCTCGGCAAGCATCTTTAGAATCTCTACACACAGTCCCGTACAGCAATAATCAATCGTGCCATTCGTTGTTCTGTTTCTGGTATTTATTATTGAATTATTATTATAAGAACTACTGTATCAGCATGCACACACTCGTTTTAAATTGACTCTTAGCCCGATACATATATGTAATAGACTGTTCTTTCTTTGAATTAAGACCATTCCTTATATGTGACAAAGGGACTACACGCAGGTTGATCTGTGTTTACAGTGGACGCAAAGGCTATTATAGTCATGCTTAGCGGGTTAAGGATTTAAATCATATTTCAAATACTGTTCTGCATTGTCTCTATGTTTTACTACAACTTATTCTCGAAAACATATTTTAGCTGATAGAAATGCAATATTAATTCATGCAAAACGTGTTTTTTTATTTACATTTTCTTTTTAAATACAAACACGTTCTTGTCCTAGACATTTTTAAATCACACCATAACGATAGTATTATAATTATTTACGTACATTAAACGAAAACAATAATTGTCTATAACAATTGTTTGTGCTCTTGTAAACAACTAAACGAAAGTAATGATGAAATAGAAATAAGGTGTGATTAAACCTATTACACAACAAACAAACCTACCCCTTTAAATTCCACCCATTCACCACGCATGGAACGGCGTGATGACCACATCCTCCATTTTCATCTGGTGCCACGTACATTATAAACGGCTCTTCTTCCTTCGTAACAATGCGGAAGAACCTCCTTTTCGGTCGTCCTAAAGGAGGCGTAACACTCTGGCCAGGCCAAACTATTTCATTAGTTTCTATAACCATGTCCAATTCATTTCCGACAATTTTAGGGTATATACGACCTACCTGAAATAGTGTTATGTGTATATATTTTGTCTTTACATCGAAGCACTCAAGCCATTACGTTATCCTAGTATTAACTTTCATACCCTATCCAACCCTCTCGCCAAGAAAGTAAAACGGGGTTGGCTGGGGTATGAAATAAAACCTTAATTTCGGCTTAAACATTTTGCACATTGTAAAATTAAAACATTTAATAGGTAATTTGAAACAGGTTATCGCAATTTTGTTCAGTAAAATTATGATTTTAAACATGTTTTATTATCGAAATATCCGTTATAAAATCTTGCTAATATAAGCTTTCCATCGCTTAATGGAATTAAGGCGGGATCACGTAATGCGTCAGAACGGAACGTAATCTGTTAGAGTGTAAGAAAGCAATTAAAACAATGTGTTTTCATTTGTGAAGATATATTTTTGCTTGCTTGTATGGTGTTTTACGTTATTTTCAACACATGCAAGGTTATATATGACGGTCGATTTTTTGTGGTGGAGGCAGACCACCCACCTTTCCTGGGTAGAACCAGTACTGTATACCTCCAACCATCCATAAGAATCGACGCTTACTACATTTGTGAAAAAGCAATTAATTTAAAATCAAATCTTCTAAACATATTTTAACATGTAACGATTGAAACTGTAATATGCTGACTGCCAAATACAACAGAATGACTGATACATGGTATAACATTAGAAACAAATACATTCCTAAATATTACACAACTAGATCAAGCATGTTTAAATTTGTGGAATTGTTGCAGTCATTGAACAAAAAGATTATTCTTAGTTTAAGTAAATTCATTTCCGATGCACTTGTATTAAGGCTATCTACATCCGTTTAACAGACTAAAAAAACACTAGATATCTTATTTTAGAACATCCTCGTTTATCATTGACATACCATAATATGTGTATGTTTATTATTGTTTAAATGTGTATGAAACAAAGAAAAACGTAATGATAATTTTGTTGCATTTGCAATGTCAAAATATGTTACGTGTGTGTATATTATAATTATCATATATTTGTAATGATGAAGAACTGTAATAGTTTAAGTCAATAAAAGTATCTATCTATCTATCATGTTTTCCACTCTGAACAAAAGACAAGTCAAGCGGGTCTATTGGTTAACGGTTATTTGCACAATAATGAAAGAGTTATTTCCCCTTTACACTAGTAAATGGTTTATTTGGATACATACGAATTAATAAAAGCAGATATTCATCAATTGCTTACTCTTCTTATACGAGTGTGACACAACTGGAAAAGTTTATCATTTGTTTTGAATAAATTCCAATTCTCGGCATTCAAGACACAGCAATTTATTTTGGCTCACATCGATATTGGCGAGCAATTTTGAAATAAAATGCAACAAAAATTGGTTGAAAGGACCTTTATAAAGGTAACACCATATTAAAGTCTCGGAAAGCTTTACAAACTGCAATTTACTAAGTTAGTATATTAAAAAAGCTATAGCATGAAAGGGGAAATTTGAAAATCGCCGAACACGATAAAATATAAAACATATTGCAGTCTCGGTTTGCTTGAGACTGTTCATGAACGGTATTGTTAAGTACATGCTACCGTTCACGCCTTCTAGCTCCGGTTTGAGCAGAATTCAATATTTAAAATGTCAATAGTACAGAAATGTGAACCATCCCGAAGATGGTATTAAAAGCATGCATACTTTATTCAACGTATTATAGTACGCCATAAACATAGACACTATTTTGAATATGTGGAAATTCCAGAGATGCGTTTCTTTTCGTTTCAGTATACATGGTGTTCGTGACTATTATTATAATGGTGTACAATACAGTTGACAATAATTTGGGGGAAACGAATTCAGCATTCCCATTTTAAAATTCATTAAGTACTATTAAATGGATTTTTTTTTCGCTTCAGTATATAAGTACAGGTACGGGTATAATTAAATATAACAATGACATCTATTTTTGGTTGACTTCAGTCTGTGAATGCTATCTTTCTTGATTGACTTTTGCTATCGAATGTATATCAACTAGAGATCTGAGCCAATTGAATTTAAAATTTTACACATTTCTAATAAAAACATGTAATGCCACAGATTATGTAAAATACAATGGAGCACATGATCAAACTTTTGTGGGAACTTGACAATGGAGGGCGAAAGTTAGAAATTTAATGTTGGAACTGTAAATGTAAAATGTAAAATATCTTTATTTAATAATTACTCAGTTTCACACAGGTGAAATGCATAAGTATATACAATTTACAACAAGTAGTTTTCAAATAGTCACAAATGGCAAATCATACATAAGCATACACAAACAACGATCACACACGTTTTGCAGGAGACCACTATTTAAACAGCTAATATCAATTTGTTAATTAGGTTGCATTGAATAATAAATTAAATGAGAATGTAATATAAATACCGCATATCATTATTATTATTATTTATTTTTTATTTTTATTTTTTATTAAATGTTCATTTAGGACGAAACATAAAAGGACGAATGTATTGAATATGACTGTAAATGTTTGCATACCGTATCCCAGTTTCTTGTTGGTCTCACACGTCCCCGTCGAGTAATAATGGGAACACCGGGTCTAACGTTCAAAAGATTAAGTTCAACGTGCTCGATGACACCATTGTCTGTAAAAGATATTGGTTGGCGTATATTTGCCTCTTGATGACGACGTCTTTCATGTATCTGCGGATAAGAGAAGGTATAGTTTATACATATGATGTTACAGACTTAAGAGAGATCCGGTTCAGCGGAAGTCAAAGAATAAGTAAACATAATAACGAGCCGAAATAAGATATTATATGGAACTTTGTTTTTCTTTGAATGCGTTGCCGTGTCCTTTAACATCAAACACGCCTGTTATTTGCAAGACGACAACAGAACAAATTCAATATAACAGTTGAAACAACTCATGAAAATCGTTTCGTTATGAAGATAAAGTATTGTTTCTCTTGAGACATGTATTGAAGAGGCGGGTCTGGGATAAATGTATTATTTAATTGTATCACCGATATGCCCGGCAAATGGTTTTAATTTACCAGTAACTATTCCTTTTTAATGCACACTTAGAATGGTCATCATGATCATAACTAATGGCGCCTTACCGACTAGGGAAGAAGTCTACGTTATCAGCACCAAAGAAAATAGTTGCGGTCGAAACATTTAGGTCAAGTACACGGTTGTGGACATATAGTATAAGGAGTTCAGTTTCAGGAGAGATTAAGTAACGAAACTGATAGAGATCAATCTTTTGAAAAGGATACTTTAATTTTTCAAAATGAAGAAAACTATTAAATATTTTGAAATACATCGGTATGTTAAAATTTATTTAAATTTAACAATTCCTAATCAGTATAAGTACAGACTATTTTTTGTGCATTCTTCATCAGTTATCGAATACGCTTTTCAGACCTACCGTTCCAAGTCGGTAACCCTGACTTCACCACTCTTTGTATTATAGATTGTCCTTTTCCTTGACTTTTTAAATATGCGTATTTATTGTGGTATGTGGTGCAGTGCGGACCTACGGTGTCATTGTGTTTGCTTGCTGTGTTTTTTGTAGGATGAATGTTCTCATTTTCATTATGTTCTGTTCATCAGTACGATTTTTGGTAAATGTGTTATTTATCGTTTTGTTGAAAGTGTACGAGTTCTCCAGTAGTTTGAAATTAGATGCGTTCACTTGGAACTTTTTCTGCATATTAACAAATTGTTGACGTATCCCATTGTCTGCTGAATGTGTTACCTCTGGAAGAGTCTGTATTATTAGTTATCTGTTTTACTTTGTAAGTGGTATTGCATTCGGTATGAGATATATATCAAAGAAGTATTCTACTTTTGTAAATGCCATTGCATAATAACTTTACCGTTGTTTATTGCATTAGGAGCCATTCGTTGTTTTGCGTATAAATATATTTGTATAGACTTTACACCCTAAGGTTACATTTTCTGTTTGAATCGTCGATTCATATTACGTGGTCCGAGTATTAACTTTCGTAACCCATCCAACCCCTTCTCTAAGAAGCGAAAACGGGGTTGGCTGGGATATGAAATAAAACCTTAATTTCGGCTTAACAAGTTTGCATATTGTGAAATTAAAACATTTAATAGGTAATTTTAAGCATTCTTTCAGTAAACAATCTTTTAAATGTGTTTTATTGACGAAATATCCGTCATAAAATCCTGTTAATATAAGCTTTCCCAACGCTTGATGGAATTAAGGCGGGACCACGTAATGAAGAAAATAAATCTCATATTAGTTAATTTGAAATACTTTAATTTATATTTAGAAACATAGTGTTAAATACCACTTGCTCTGTGTTTTCAGCTTATTAATTCATCTGATTTGAAAGGCAAACCCAAAAGCAAAATAATGCATTGCATAAATACTGAGTAGCCAGAATACATTAAAATAACCAAGGGCATTGTTGTGGGAAACGTGAACACTTCTGATTAAGGCCCGGTCCCACCGCAAGAACTTTGCTGGAGCGTTCCTGGAGCGGTGAAAAAATTTCATCACCGCTCGTTACCGTTCACCAGAAGTTGGCCCCCGTTAAGGCAACGCCGTATACGCTCGGCCACCGCTTATGGTCCCTCCTACCGCTCCGAAAGTTTTGAGCTGCCCAAAATATTGCGAGCGGTGAGGAGCGGGCAATTTTCCGCTCCGGCAAAGTTCACCACCGCTCCAACAACGCCCAGTCAAAGTTTGGCACCGCTAGACGCAAGTTCGTGGACGCTTGGGTCCGCTAGGCCAACGCAGAAATCTTGAACGCTGGACCACCGCTGCTTCGCCAGCTTTGCCCGGGCGGTGATTAAACGTTGCACAAACTTTAGTGGAGCGGTTGTAAGCGTTTTACGAGCGGACACGGATTGCTGGAACGGTGTCGGGCGTTGAAGCAGCGATCCATTGCGGTGATGAACTTTGGTTTGGCGTTGGTATGGAGGTGTCGGAGCGGGACCAGAATTTGGCTATAGATACGGGGAGAAATGGACCAGGAGCCCATTTGGAATCGAGCTGCCGTTGAGTGCAGACCTCATTCGAATTTGCTCAAAGTTACAGTAAAACTGTACTACCATGGATGCTGAGAGACTTGCTATGATTGGTGCACTAGTCCAGCAGCAGAATCAGAACCTCCTCAGATTGCAACAAGCTGTTGACAGAAGGAGAAGAGAGAGAAGGAGAGACAGAGTTGTGTGGGTCAGACAGTGGATACTGAGAAGGCCTGAACATGGACTGTATGACAAGCTGATGGTGGAGCTGAGGAATGAGGATCCACGAGCCTTCCAGCACTTCATGAGGATGCCAGCAGCCATGTTTGATGAAGTTGTACAGAGGCTGACCCCCAGATTGACCAAGCAAGACACCAATTACCGAGCAAGCCTGAAACCTGGTCTCAAAGTGGCAATCACCCTACGGCACATGGCCTCTGGTAACACATACAGAAACATGCAATACGCCTGGAGGGTTCCCCACAACACCATCAGTGTGGTAGTCAGAGAAGTGGTAAAGGCCATCATTGAGGAGTACACAGATGAAGTCTTGTTTTGCCCAACAACTGAACAAGGATGGAGAGACCTGGCTGACCAATGGTACCAGAGATGGAACTTTCCCCACACAGTTGGTGCCATTGATGGCAAGCACGTGGCCTGTAAAGCTCCTCGTAACTCTGGCTCAGAATTCTACAACTACAAAGGCTTTTACAGCGTGATCCTGTTTGCCATGGTGGATGCTGACTACAAGTTCACCTACATTGACCTATCAGGCAATGGCTCATCCTCAGACGCTCAGATCTACAACGAAAGTGATCTCCATCGTGGGCTGGACCAGAACAGGATTCATGCCTTTCCTCAGCCAGACCCCCTACCCAATGACAATCAGGATGTGCCTTACTTCATCATCGGGGATGACGCCTTCTCACTGCGGACCTACCTCATGAAGCCGTACAGCACCAAAAACCTCACCCATGAAGAGCGCATCTTCAACTATCGGCTGTCCAGGGCAAGACGGGTCGTGGAGAACGCCTTCGGCATCCTGGCCAACAGGTTCCAGATTCTGCTCACCACCATGCAACATCACCATGAAACTGTCAGAACCATCGTGGAAGCTTGCTGCATCCTCCACAACCTGATGCGCACCCGCTTCCCAGTGCTCCAGAACAGACTTGTGGACCGTGCACAACCAGATGGGAACCTGCAGCCTGGGACATGGAGAGAAGGACGGAACTTGGAGGACACTATCATTGTGCAAGGCCCCAACACAGCCTCACGTGATGGGAAGAGGCAGCGAAACCTACTCAAGCATTGGTGCAACTCCCCAACAGGATCAGTGGACTGGCAGGAGAGAATGGTGGCTATCAACTGAACACTGTGCAGAACACTGAGGAGACACTTGTGCATTGTACATATTATATATACTCATGTTTATTACTTTGTTGTAAATGTTATTTGATATTGTTAAAGGAACTCGAACGTTAATGGGGCCCCAGTATTGGAAATGCAATGAACAAATTGTGCTTGTGTTTGATTGAAATGTTATGAGAGATTATTAAAGAAATTTGTGATACGATTCATTCTTGATGTCATACTACATTAAAGCTATATAGGCGGCTTTGGTCAGCAGATTTGTTTATATTTACAAACAGCAACCTAAATAATACATTGAACTAAGCCCCTTGAACACTTCTCATAGCTCCACTACCTGATAGCCAACATAGTCGAATAAAAATAATACATTTGATCAAAGTTGTTAGCGGTCACCTATTGACATTTGAAACAATAACAATAACATCAACAACACATTCGGTCCGCTGCCGTAACGTAAATCTCCGAAATAACCTCGGAAACAACCGGAAGGGAATCGGGATTGGTCACGTGATCAGGAACGAGCTTCAAATATCAAAACAAATGGCGTGTGGGAACTTAAGGTAGTATATAAACGAATTAATATTTCCTCGGTTCTGTTTTACTTACCAATTTCTCGAACGCCATTGAAAATACATATTCTAAAAAAATGTTTTATCATCTTTATTGTATTGTTCGTTATATACTAGACTATATGATTTCAAGGTATTGCACAGTGTATTTTATATAGGTTTAAAGTACCAATACATTATGCCCCATTTTGTCAATTATTTGGAATAAGCTGTGTTTTTGCCGCACCACCTTAACGGATAATTAACACTTGATCGACCGCGATGCTCGATTATTTCGTGTATTTAATGCGGCCAAACTTAACATCGAAATGTGTTTGTTTCCTTTGAGGAAAACCAAGCATAATATGCGTAGTAGTGTCACATTGTTAAACACAAAATACATTATCTTTGGTCTGAGTCGCTGTGCTCGTCATACAATGCTACAATCGATCTGTCATATACATACCAACAACAATGGTGAATGGATGAATTTTGACCTTGTTTGTTTTGACTGTTTTTATTTTTAGATCGCCGACTACCCACGATTATTGCCGTACGCGTCCGTACCTAGTCGGTAGACAAACGGATCACAAAATGTAAACAATGTACTTGATTTTTCAAACGGTAATACAAACTAAATAAACATAAATTTGAATCCGTTTATCTCACGAATTCTCATTAAATTGTCACTTATGGATAACCATACACCAACAAGTAGAATTGATTGGGTGTTTTAAACAGCCTATATACCTTTAATAAAAGCACTTTATATTTAAAACATGTCTTGTTTAATACTTGAAGGTTTTTTGTTAAAGTTAGAAGTTCCAATAAAGGTCTTTAATCTTGTTGTTGTTGTTGTTTCAAAATATGTATTCAGGATAAAAACATGTATCAGCACAATGGCTGTTTTACATCATGGTCCTGAAAAGGACAAAATAATACAGTAGCAACAATACAAATATAAGATACAAACAAAAGTAGTCAAGAGTAGTTTAATAAAAATGCTGTTTATTAAAGCTCAAAGCTTTTGAGACCACCCAAACACACAAGTGCACATGCAAACAATAAACAGCAAACATCAAAACAGCTGGCCAGCTCATCCCTTAAACAAAAATCACATGAAATATCTGAGCAGTCCCTTCAACACATCACAAGCAGTCTCAATTCTCCTCGATGGTGGCCCTCATCTCTGCAAGTACATCAGCAGTCCCTTGAGCTGAGGTGGTGATTGGTATGGGTGGAGCGTTCATCTGCTGCCTCTGGAGGTCCTGGAGAATCCCCCCCTCGCTGACGGCGCTCATGTTGGTGTGGTTAATGGAGAAAAAGTTCTGCGTGTCTGACAACATGAGGCCTTCGTTGGAGCTCCTTGGGGTGGAGGATGGCTGGCTGACTCTGGGTGTCTGCAATTGCTGGAAGTGCTGAGTCTGATGCTCAGGCTGAGACTGTTGCTGGAAGTCGAGAGGCTGCTGCTGGAAGTCGTGATGCTGAGGCTGGGGCTGGAAGTAATACGGCTGCTGCTGCTGGTAGAAGGTGAGCGTGGGTGAAAGTGCTGATGCTGGAGGAAGGGGGTGGGGGATGGGTCGCTGCATCTCGTGGAGGATGGCCGTCATCCTCTCCACTGTGAACTGGTACTGGGCCTCAGGTAGTCCTTGGAGAGACTGGGACATGTACGTGATGAAGGGCTGCCTTTCATGGCTGATCTCCTGGGCTTGGACCAGTCTCTCCATGAGGGCGTTGGTGGCCTTCATACTATCCCTCATCTCCAGCATCGCAGGGGAGTCTTCAGGCTCGGCTCTGGTGGCGGCACGGCGTGGTCTGGTGGTGGTGGAGGAGGGAACTGGTGAGGGGGTGCCCTGGGACCTCGTGACTGCCGCTTGAGTTTCAATGAGCGAGAGGGAGCCCTCGTCCTCTTCCTGTTCCTCGACGTCGTGGGAAGGCTGGCGAGAGGTGCTGGCCGACGCCGAGGGCTGGCCTGCTGGAGGCTGGCTGGCTACAGGTTCCTGTGTGAGGAGTATGCTTCTAAGTGGCTGACCTTTCCTGGGCTTCACCTCCTTGTGCATGAAGGCGCAGTTCCTCTGGATGAACAGTTCTCTGTCCGTCAAGTTCGCTGCAGCCTGGCCAGACTTCTTGGAGAGAAGCTTAGCGTAGAGGTCCCGGACTGACTTCCACCATGTCCTGAGAGCTTCAGCTCCCTCCTCAATGTCCAGCTCTCTTGCCTTCCTGGTCCAAAGCTCCGTCTTCTTCTTTGTATCCTTGTAGTCGGTGGCCCCCTTCCTCCACAAAAGTTCGTGCTCCCGGACCCACTCGATGAGTTGCTCCTGAGTGTCATTGTCGAGCAGGAGGGCCTTGCGGCGAGACTTCTTCTGAGGCTGACGCTGTTCATCGTCCCTCTCCAAGTGTGGGTGCTGAGAGTCAGAGTCTGAAAAATATAACAATTGAATAAACATAATAAATGTATAAATGAAACATATATTATTTAGATCAATTTGTATTGATTTCTCATTGCATTCATCACATTATAATTACCTTCAGCACCAGCAGCAGCACGGCCCTCCTCAGGTTGGTCATCACCAGGGGGTAGCTCCTCATCGTCAGGCTGGTCCTGTGTCAGGGCCTCCTCGGGCTCGTCATGAGAGTCTGCAAAATATAACAAATGAATAATAAATGAGCAATGTCAACGTGAAAGAAAGATTATGGTTATTATTATTATTATTATTATTATTATTATTATTATTATTATTATTAAATTTCATACATTTTCATTCGTGATTACCTTCATCAGCAGCTGCCCCTGCCTGGGCTGTGGTAGCAGTGGCTGTGGCTGTGTTAGCAGTGGCTGTGTTAGCAGTGGCTGTGGCTGTGTTAACAGTGGCTGTGCTAGCAGTGGCTTCTGGTGTGGCCTGACTGGTCTCTGCAAAATATAACAATGGAATAATAAATTAAAAATGTTGAAGTAAAATACATAACAGTATTTTTTCACATTTGTTAAATATTTCTTGACACAACCAGTGGGCCACATATATTTACCTGACTCCATTGGTTCAGCTGCCTGCTCAGTAATGATCTTCTTGGAGGCTGCTGCCTTTCCTTCTCCAGCCTTCCTCTTCTTTTGTCCACGTGGCATGACGAACTTCAACTATCGACTTCTATCAAAAATCTATCAGAACTTCTATGAAAGCGATCCGTTCAGGTCCGTAGTCAAAAGCGGTATGCCGCTAAACCAACTTTAAACCCCCGCCGAGCAAACGCCCGCATGCGCAGAACGCCGCTCTATCAACGCTCGCGTCACCGCTAAACCAACGCTCGCTACCGCTCGCTACCGTTAAGCCAACGCTATAGCAACGCCGGCTTCAGCGGTGCACCGCTAAGGCAACGCCCGTGTTTTCGATTTTTTTCCAATTTTGTGCGCGGTGACGAGCGTTGTCGAAATTCGGTCCCCTCTCCCTACCGTTCAAGGAACGCTCCAACAAAGTTCGGGCGGTGTGACCGGGCCTTTATGAAGTATTGTCAAGGAGTTAATAGAGGAACAGTTTCAGAAACGATTTACACGGCAAACTATACATTTAAATATAATATTTTTCCTTACACATCTGTTTGCTTGTATTAAATTATAAATGAAACGGTATATATTGACCATTGATTATCTTTAGTGTAAACAGTGGTCATCTTTAAATAGTTAATTTCTTTCTGACCAATCAAAGGCTTTATTAGCTACATTCAAACGTTTCTAATACTATTTAAAAATGGTAAGGGTGAGTACCTTCACCTAAAACGTTTTTGTTTTTCTGAATGCTATTTTAAAAAAGAGTATGATAATGGACCTTTGGAAACGGTCGAGCACGACACATACGAAATATTGCAGTCTCGGTTTGATTGAGACTGTTCATGAGCGGTAGTGAAATATGCTAGCTACCGCTCACGCCCTCTAGCACCGGGTTGAGCAGAACTCCATATTCATAAATATCATTAAAGTCATTTGTAGCACATATCTTAAACATAAAATGCATACTTAGGAAAGATTCAAATCGAGGTACAAATAATTACGTATAAGTATTAAAACGTGCAACACTAGTTCGATGTTACCACCTAAGTGAACCGCAAAGAGAATATAATAGTTGATCCTGTGCGTTCTCGTTCATGGAATATCTGATATGTTCCCCAGATGTGTTTAATATTGCATGCATGTGTTTGAACGGTTTGTATTACAACAAGTACTGGTTTGCTTATCATCACTTATGTAAATCGCTTAACTGTACAATGTTTTGACACTTCGCCCAGAGTTTAACAGGTGAACATTAGATAAGAGCACATCCGTTTTTTGTGTGTTCACTTAATTGCAGTCAGACGTAGTATTGAATTGATGGTAATTATTACCAATTGCTTATCAGTTTGCGTCTGTTTCTGTTTTATTTCTAGTATACAATAAGACTTACGTATAGTTCACTCTATCTGGGACTGTGCCACTTCAAATCCATGATCCAGATAACTACTCTTTGGAACTTTACATTTGGACCAGAGACTTCAGCATGGCATTCATAAAGTAACTTGTTGTTTCCTTGCCTTGTCCCCTTTTTTAGTTTTATTTATACCCCATATATTAAACAGTAACTGACAACTACTTACTGGTAAATAAGTCTGCTATCTTTCCACGGTACGATGTCCGAATCGCAGTTGTGTTTCGGAAACAGCTCCGTCGCAGTATCTTTACGGGCTTTTATCATGGCTAGTAAAGCTTCACTCCATATCTTTATACCAGTATCTATCGCTTCTTCTACCTTTTCGACAGATCTGTTTTGACTGACAGCTGTTATGGAATACAATAGTCTATGAAATGCAAATTGAACACATATCAAATAACAACTCGGGCAGAATGGTTCAATATGCAGCCGATTTGCCAAATTAAATGGCTAAAACCTGTCAGTTGTAAGACCCAAATATCAAAAGCTGAGTCTATGTTAAAGGTTCTATATTAAAAAATGGTTAAGGGACGCAAACAAACAACTCTGCCAAAACGTTAGTCACCAGAATAACCCGAATAATAATGACATAATTGAGTGAGATTTATGGAAAGAAATATTGCATTTGTGGCAACGTTGAAGAAAGTTAAAAGAGAGCACGACACACACAAAGTAATAGAACGCCTAAATAAAAACGCTGATCGGAAATAACTTTTTACATTGGTCACTCATTATATATTTATACATCAATGCTGTCCCTTCTTTTTACATTGAAGGCACACTATTTTTAGTAATTGTTATTTAGCAGTAGATGTAAGTTTGTGTTATATCATTTTGCTATCTGTGCATTTACGGTAATGAGAAAAAAATGATCCTGTAGAAAACACACAACTCAAACGCAGGGCACCGTAGGTCCGCACGGTACCACAAACTAAGAGCATATTAAATATTCAATGAAAAAGGCAGTAAACAACATAAAAAGTGGTGAAGACCGGTTTACTGCCATCGAGCGGTCAGTAGGCAATTCGTCCTGCTTACGTTAGAGCATATTTTAGAGCATTTTACCAATAAACTGACCTATAAAGCCGAATGGTAGTCTCGTCCCACGTGACAGGGAAAGGTCGCCTACGCTTGCGGATGTCAGGATCCATCCAAAATCGGAACCGGTCAAACCCATCTCCACTGCAATTTCAATAATGTTCTCAGTATCATCCTTTCTGCAATGGATAACGTGTATTGCACTGTTATTTATTTTACTTGGCATACCATTGATGCTTTCCTTGCTTCTAGCGATGACAATAAAGAATGATACAAATATCGGACAGCGAAAGCAGCATTCAAGGACGACAGTACAAAACACAAAAACAAAGAAATATAAAAAGATCAGACAGGGAAAGTAGCATTCAAGGAGGGCAGAGAAACAAACACGCAAACAGACAAACGAGAAGGCAAAAGTAATAAAAAATGCAAACGACATCACAGACTTAAAAGGATTGACAATAGGGCTACCGCCTCACTCCGTTGTTGTTTGTGATAAAATACACACTTCTGTGAATCGCTTTGACCATGACTATGATGATGTTATGATGTTAAAAAATACTGATAAAAGTGATCCTTTGGGAGCAACAAACACAATTAAAAGAATAAAGCAGCAGACTCGTTTTTTTTGAGTCTGTTCATGAGAAGTAATGAAAGAAGCAACACCTCTCACGTCCCTAGCACCGGCTTAAGCTAGTATTCTACTTCAAAGCCACCTATATATATAAGTAATTAATAATAATAATAATAATAATAATAATAATAATAAATACAGGAGATTATTATGACATTTTGAAAAGAGCAAAGATACCTAAATGGTGTCAGCCATTGTTGAATCCCTTTTATCGTATATGGAATACTAATAGAGAGCGTTTAAAAATTAAAAAAAGAAAAGAAAAATATTTACATTTATTTTACATTTAGTTGCAGCGATTTTCTTGCTTTAAACGATATTAAGTCATTATACAGTAAAATACTTGATGATGTCTTCATTCCAAGTTGGCCGCCTGCATTAATGTTTCTTTGCAGTTTTTAGTATGTTATATATCCTTTACTTACTATTCTCATTACGTAGTCCGAGTATTAACATACTCATTACGTAGTCCGAGAATTAACTTTCACACCCGATTGAACCTCCAAGAAGCGAAAATGGGGTTGGCTGGAGTAGGAAATAAAACCGTAATTTCGGCTTTAATAGTTTTCATATTAGGTAATTTTAAACAGGTTATCGCAGTTTTTCAGATTTTTTTTTTAAACATGCCATGTTTTATTGTCGAAATATCCGTTTTATAATCCTGCTAATATAAGCTTGCCCACCGCTTAATGAAATTAAGGCGGGAACACGTAATGTATTTCGATACTTCTATCACCCTGTTTTAAGTTTTTATATAATAACAAACACAGGTATACAAGCTCGTTATTCTAACCACAGTTGATTGCAATACATGTCTGTGAAGTGAAATATACTCGGTAAAAAACGTTTTGGACCAGGGCATATAATGGCGCATAAAAAGAAAACCAGTTGACGGATTTGAATATTCTATGTATCAAATCAAAGACAAAAATGTGTTCCATTACATCAAATAAAATAAACAAAACAATATCACCGGTAATCAATCACAGTAGCTATCCGAATGCACTAAGGGTCACTAAAAAAAGTGCAAAATTTCTCAATAATGAGTATAACCGCCACCATTTCCTTGACCCTCCATGAACCTGTCCCTGGTCGAATAAACACGTACAATGATGGCTGAACCATGACATTCGACCATAACCGTTATTATCTCAGTTGATAATTGACAATAGATCAACAATCAACACTAATTATCGTTTACAATGAAAGTTTGCAAAAAAAACAAAACTTTTTATTGGTTACTCGAATGTCTGTAACTGTTACTTTTTATGGACTTTGCAACATTTTTTACAGACCCTTTGTGTGTTCGCGTTATTTTTTTAAAATCAAATCTTGTTTGGATTTTAAAGTTTCTGGTACCAAATTAACCTGGTAGGGCAGACCTTGGTTACTAAAAAAAGATACTTAAATTCTGTCCACTAGTTTTATTTTTATATGACTTTATATACCCTGGTCCAAAACTTTTTTTACCGAGTATATATTCGACAAATACACAACTTACTAAAAGGAAGGTCGTTTTTATAATTGATAATATTTGGTTACCTGATTAGAAGTAATACGTCTTTGACAAAACGAGGATTTTCATAGGTGCATTTCAAAATACGAACACGCAGTTCAATGGTTTATAGTTAGATAGTGTGCATTTTCAAGATTATTTGATGCATAGACAAGTATCATTTCAAACGATATGACATTGAACAATGACTTGAAATGGTATTTTTCGTCATACTAACAAGTATAAGAGTCAAACAGGATATTCAGCTTTCACAGAACACAGTAAACCGCAAAACACGCAAAACAACAAACATGAAGGGCATTAGTAATAAGGAATAAAGGCATATAACGTCACAAACAGGGTTGACAATAGGGCTACTGTCTTGGAACGGTCAGTGGTAAAAAAGGCCGCTGGGGTTTTAAACCTACACATTTACAACCTTTTAAATTAAACACATTTTAATAGAAACAATAGTTACAGTGGTTTATAATTGGGTATTGAAAAGCATACTGATACAGCGAAACAACAATAAGACAAAAAAAGAGATAAAAATATCGGACAGGGAAAGCAGCATTCAAGGACGACAGTCAACAACAAAACACAAAAACAAACACGCAAACAGACAAACGAGAAGGCAAAAGTAATAAAAAGTGCTAACGACATATTGAACACAAAAGGGTTGACAATAGGGCTACCGCCTTGGAACGGTCAGTGGCAACAAAAGCCACTGGGGGTTTAAACCGATTCTAGGGTGCACCAAACCTCACACTTACCCTACTGTCATCCCATTAAAACAGACAGTGTAAATAAAGAAATCCCCGCCATGATCTATTCTATAACCAACAAGGCAGCATCAATAGGCAATATAAGTAAAACACAAATATGCTCGTGGAAATATAATACAAAAAAACAATAGCCTAGAAAGCCACAATGAAGGTACTCAATGACTTGGCAGAAGCTAGAGCAACAAGAGAATAAACCATTAAGGGCACGACAGGAAGATCATAGACACACATCAAACGCCACCGTCCCAATGGGCTTTAGGTAGACGTCATCATAGGGTCCACAGCCTGTCCGGTCATCGTACAATTAAAGAGGAAAGCATAGTGGCGAACTGTAAAAGGGTCCACCACCAAGCATGCAGTACGTTGCAAAATGATAGGGTCATAACCTCTTTTGATAAACCTTTTAACAAGTTTAACAAAGATAGTATAAAAGTGATCATGACCAAGAATCTTACGAAGTTTATAAATCACATCACCATAGAAGTCAGGTTGTCCTTTTCGCAGAAGAGTCCTTAACTTACTTTTATATTTGGAAAGAAGATCAGGGTTACGATAATAACATTTTGCAAAGGTTTCACGAAGTTTATGGTAACGGTAACCCTGATTGAGTAGCTTTTTAGTTATACAAAGATTACGAATATTAAAGTTCTCAACTCGAGTACAAGCTCTTGAAAAACGAATAAGTTGAGACACATATACCCCATAAGAAGTTGCTCGGGGAACATCCCCATCCAAGTGGAGGTAATTAACAATGTCAAAATTAAAATCATCTCTCTTGTCATAGATTTTGCTAATTATTTGACCATTTTCAATCGAGAGATCTAAATCATGGAAAGAAGCGTTAGTATCAGATATATTAGCTTTATTAAGCTGAAGTTCTTTAGGATAAATAGTATCAACCATAGTTGGAAAGAAAGGGGTGTCAATGTTCAGTATGTCATCCAGATACCGAGAGGTGTCATTAAAAGCTTCAATAACATCTGCCTGGGTATGTGGTGAAAGACTCAACATGAAATCCCTTTCATAGCAAAATAAAAACAAATCTGCGACAAGTGGTGCACATTTATTACCCATAAGGATACCAACAATTTGTCTATAAACGGTGGTACCGTACCTGACGAAAATATTATCTAATAGGAAGATGAGTGCTTCACAAACTTCATAGCAAGTCCACATAGTATAATTGTCTAAACTGCCGTTAGTAAAAAACGCTTTAATATTATTGCATGCCAAAAATGTAGTATTTTCTCTAGCGAATGTTTTTTGAATAAGAGAAATTGACTTGTCTTTACTAAGATGATGTGGTAAGGTTATATAGAGTGTAGAGAAGACATAAGTACTAAGTGATGAAACTTGACCTTTATTGAACATTTTATCAAGAACGTCTCCTGAATTTTTTATAGACCAAAATAAATTAATCCCAGAGTTTTCATGTTTTATCACAATATAGTTTAACGTGATCTTTAACGGCAGTAAGACAAGAAGTTAAAAGTTTGGAGATGTTTGTTGTGGTGCAGGCACTAGAATTAGAAATAAAGCGAGCCTTATACGGATTTTTATGTAATTTAGGAATCCAGTACAAGGTAGGCAGTTTATTTTGCTTATCGTTTACACCAGCCTTGAAAGTAGTGCACCGAGTGATTTGCGCGGAAATAACATCATCCTCAGTAGAATTGACTGGAGTATACGAATTGGTGCTGCCGAGTTCGAGAGATAAAACATTGACGTAATGTAGGCGTCAAACAATAATTACATTATTAGCTGCTTTATCTGCAGGAACTAAAACAAATTTATTATGAAATTCCTTAATTCCCTATTTTAAATTACGAAAGGAAAACCTAGGTCTCGGAGGTAGTAAAGAGGGGTTAGCATTATACAAGTTAATACGTGTATCTATAATTTTAAGAATTTACTTTTTTCAAGTAGAAAGCGAGTTTGGGTCCGCATGTTCTCTACGACACCATTTTATACTAAAATCTTCAATATAGTAGGCGATCTGGGCACGACAGGCCTTAAAATCAATAGTTGAAGGTAATCTTTATTTAGGACCTTTCGAAAACAAATGCCGAAAACGTTTATCAACAATATCAAAATAACCAGTGATGACATGACCTGCTGGAGCATAGCAAAATTTTGATGTGTTGCATTCACATTCCTTAGGAGTATTATGTACTATATCAAGGTCAGAAACTATTTTGTTGTAGTTGAAAATAATATTTCTAATAGGCTTTTTATACTTATAACAAATTACAGGACTTTCGGAATTTCCGAAATATTTTGGGATAGAATCAACTACATGAGTATCCCGAAAATACTAGGCATGTCATTGAAATCAATACCTTTATTAATATATAGTAGTTTTCGAAAATGCCTGACGTGATCAAACTCCTTGTCAATATCGGGTCGGAGAACATGTTGTGTGTAGCTTTGAACTATGAAAGCGGTGTTATACAAGGGATCTGTACGAATGAAATAACAGAAGTGAACCATACGGTTGGATCCGGTTGTTTGGTGAGAGTTATCAGGGTAGACAAATCACTTCCTATTCCTCATTGTCATCGTGGGAATACTCCTTCATATTCAAACTAAATCCTAGGGGCTGGCGTGGCGCAGTCGGTAGCGCGGCGGATTTGTAACCGGAGGCCCCGGGTTCAATCCTCCGTGGTGCCACTGAGTTCCGTCGGTGTGTTCATGGGCAAGACACTTTACCTTAGCCTCGTCCGTCGGATGGGGACGTAAACCGGGCGGTCCCGTGTATCGGTCTATCCTCCGAGCACGTTAAAGAACCATAGGAATCTATTCGATAATAAGAGTAGGGCAGGTTCCCGGATTTCTATGTATCCTTCCCCACTCTCTGGGGCGGCTCTAAATAACCTATACTGTATTGATGAGCCGTTAAACAACATTCAATTCAATTCAATTCAAACTAAATCCCATAAGCCAATTCACGAGAATATGTTTAATTGTACAGCACAATACCAGTTACTTGTACAAATCAGGTTGAATACTACAGGGAATTTCACAACTAAACATTTACACTTTTATATCATGCAATGTTTGAATACTCTGCAATAAACGATTTGATTGTCTTATCTGTTAACAGTTTAATCACGCTTAATGTACTGTATTTAACGTGGTAATAGTGGAAGTAATCTGTGATTATTTGTTAATCGAATAATGTTGGAACATTTGTTGATTGGTGTGAGAATACACATAACTCGCTTTTCTTATCTACTGCATGTAAATACTAACTGGCAAAAAGGTCCATGCGAATAATTTTATCATCGTCACAAGTTTACGATTATACGTTTCGATAATCCTAGGTTAAAGGCTGTACATCCGTTTTTACATGGGGGTTGAGTTGTCCGACATAAAACTGACAAATAATGGTATTTTACAAGCACAGAAATATCTGATTTCTTAAGCACCATGGCTAATATACTGAAAAGAAATAGAAACGCATAATGGGTATTTCCGCTATATATTGTATGTTTAATATGCTACTGCTAATCGAATGGTACAGGACGACATTAGGCCTGTCCTTTCGGAAAGAATGTTTAAACAGCACCGAACACACCAATTTACCCCTTCAAAGTTTCATTATCGACAGATTGCGCATTTGGCTCATGCAAGTGAACACACTTAGGCTTTAAACGGTGCAATCTCTTAACAATCTCTTAACAATCTCTTAAAATTAAATACAATATTGAAATGGCTTGACGTTTTCAAGCGAAACTTCAACATTTATGAATTTCTTGTAACAAAGTATACTTTGATTAAAAGGTCTACAACATGACAGAGTTGTCCTTTCTGTAATTAGTTGTAGCCCCTTTTTGTACAAAACACTTGGAGATATAGCTGGGATATTCCGAGGAATTAGGTGTATATGATAGTGTAGTATAGGCAATCTTTTGATTATGCGTTTCCTTTTTCTTTCAGTGAGTACATAAGCATTCATCAAGATTCCAATTTTCTGCCTGAACAACACACTATTTTGATATTTATGATTGTCTTTTATAATTAATTGGATCATTTTACAATTTAATTTTCTTTTAGAAACAGCTTGATGTTCCAACTATGTGTATTAGCAAGCCACCGGTGCAGCCGTCTTTTGCACGGCCTTTTTGGAAAATCGCGGCCAACATTTGGAGGAGTGGGTGGGATAAAAAGCAAACGTTTCTTTTGATGTTTTTCTTTGTGTTAAACAACACCTCCAAACTCTTACTTTCACACTATTGTTATGTTTTGTATACATTTATAGAAGAAAGATGATCTAATTAATAAAATGCACCATTTTCACATTTATCTGTGAAAATAAATTACCCAGAGACACCCACTTGTCACGGAATTGGCGCGTAACGCGTGTTAGCAAATTATTTTGACCACCCTGTTTGCATATGCACACCCAGTTCTTGAATTTCTGCCTAATACACCGTTCTATCTTAATATTTCGATAAGGTTGATTGAGTATTGTTATGATGTTATATCAAGATATATTGAAATTTAAAAGAACATTGTCTGGGTTTGACAATTTAGTCTTAAATGTAGCAGAGGTTTAGTAATTTTGATTTTGTACTTAATCTTTAACTTTGTTTCGTAAAGGCTTGGTGCGGATTCGATCACTAGTTTATTCTATCTTATAGATGTATATGTTGTTTATGGCATACTTAATGCAAATTGTACTAGTAGTTAAATGTTATTGTTTATATATGTCATTTTTTTCATATCATAAACTATTCATTGCCATCTGAATATGCGTGAAATGAATAATGAGTTGGTAAATCTTAATTCGACACTCCGGTTTTGGGGTTTATCCTCGCTGGTTAAAGCCGTTTATATTGTGTCTATACAGTTTGGACTCTCCAAATATGTAAGTTATATATATATACCTCATCGTCAGAAGGTTTAGGAACGGCGTACCTATGCTGTTTAATTTGGTTGTTGTTGGCGGGAGTGTTATATTTCCCCTCTTGGTCATGATACTGTAGGGCATGTTTAAGTTATCCATACCATTACGTGGTCCGAGTATTAACTTTTCCACCCCATCCAACCCCTTCTCTAAAAAGCAAAATCGGGGTGGCTGGGGTATGAAATAAAACCTTAATTTCGGCTTCAAAGTTTGCATACTGTAAATTTAAAAAAAAAGAAGGTAATTTTAAACAGGTTATCGCATTTTTTCAGTAATAAATGTTCTAAACGTGTTTTATTGTTGAAATATCCATTATAAAATCCTGCTAATACATCGCTTAATGGAATGAAGGCGGGACCACGTAATGAGATATCCATACGCTATTTCGACTAAATGTTTTAACAAAGTACTTCATTAAACTTATTTAATCGTTTGAAAATACGCCATTTAAAAATAATGGCGGTAAATAAAAAACGCGTTGACTATTTTAAAAATGCACCACTCGGTCCATTTACTGTCATCTCATTTAAATACAATGGATATCTTCGACGATTGATAAAGCAATAAATTACCTCTCTCTTTTTCTCATCTACTTTACTGACAACAAACAACACATTAAGCCAAAGCAAATGTCTAGTATCGTCAATTATTTAACGAGAACCATTTACGACCACGGTGGTCTCATCCCCCAAATTCAATAAATGTGTTACATCCGCCATATTGATGGTGTGTAGCATGTGCGTATAGAAACCATGATACTATGAGGAACGCAGCAATGGTGAACTCACTGTCCAGTCAAGTTAGTACGAGACATGAGGTGAGTGGTTAAAGTGTTGGTTGAATAATGTTTTACGTGATTTACAGACCATTTTAGGCTATCTATGACGGTCGATTATGTCTGTGGTGGATTCAGACCACCCACTATTTCCTGGGTAGAGTCGGTACTGTATATCTCCCGCCATCCGTAAGAATCTACACTTTCGTGGTTAAAGGGAAGAACGACAATCTTGATTTCTTTAAAACTCATGGCATCCCTTATAGTTCAAAGCCTTTTTTATACGCAAAGGTATGACTAAATAATTAGTTATACCTTTGCGTATAACTAATTATTGATTATATAGCACCAACAATATATTAAAACCTGCATTAGTATATCTAAGAAATTGAAATGTTCAAATAGTACTTTTTTTAATTTAAGCACATGCAAGACAATAGGGTGAGGTTTGGTGGACCCTAGAACCTGGTTTAAACCCCCAGCTATATTTTTTGTCACTGACCGTTCCAGTGCTGCATGCTACTGTAGACACGGTAATAGCAGTAGCAGCGCCAGTGGTGGCAACGGAGAGACGGTCAAGACGAAAATTGCGACAGTAGTGGCAAAGGAAGCAGTTGAAGCAGCATTGAAATAGTTGATTGATGTCTTGTCCTGATACTTCCTAGATGAATTCGGACCGTCGTTGGTATCGCGATTGTTATACATAAGCTATGGCAATTAATGCTATTGCATTTTCGGAATATGACGTTTAGAAACGCTGTCTGAATTACAACAACCACGTTGAAATTTTTGGAGAATGCATTACAAGATCCATCTGCACATTTATATTACAAAATCTTGGGAATAATATGCATCAAGTCATTCGATTGTCTTATCTGTTACCAACTTATTCGCATGTTAGCGGGTTAAAGTAATATATTTTACTTGAATGTAGTGGCAGTAATCCGAAACAAATCTTAAATCAATCCCAAATTGACATATCTTGTAATTGATAAGAGACTTCACTGAACCATTCCTTTCTTATCAAAGTATAAACGACAGGCACATATATTTTATTACAGCAAATGCATGTAACGGCAATGAGAATTTATCTTATTGCCACTTATTTTAGAACTTGCTGAATTAATTAGCAACGGTGCTTGCGTATTGGTAATCCAATTACAAAAGGTGTAAAATGAACAGGAAAGCAGCTTTCACAGAACATAGTCAATTGAAACACGCATTGAAACAAAAACAATTACAATAAGAAACACGACATGTGACATCACAGACATAAAATGGTTGACAATAGGGCTACCGCCTTGGAACGGTCGGTGGCAAAAAGGCTGTGGGTACACAGCAGGTACTACAGTGCACCGAACCTCACTCTAGCTTTAATGTCATTCCAACCACAACAATGTAAATACAGAAATTGCCGCCATGTCATATTCTCTAACAAAACAGGCAGTATTATTAGGCAATATAAGTATAACACATTGACGATCATGTATATATTTTTACCTATATGTGTACATGCATTGTTGCATGTTTTTTTATTGATTTGGCCTTGAAGAAAGTTAAAAATAGTATAGATGTAAACATGTTTACAATGTATATGCAAATTATTGATGCAAATTCATCTGGACTGTTTTCATTGGACTATTTTATTCTAATTCATTTATGATGAATTTGAACTATTCGTATTGGATTGTTTTAGTTGGAAAGCCTTCAGGAATTGTCTGTGGCAGTATATAAATAAACTCTGGGAGCAGTTGAGTTGAGATAAAATTTCAGTATTCTTCAATAAAGTTAATTAAGATGTGGTTGCTTTTAAAAAGTAGAATTGTGAGAGGATTTAATACATATTGTGCTCATTCATAATAAAAGTGAATTTTGATATTTAGACTGAACCAGAAATATTGGAAATAAAATAATTTCGATTAAAGAGACACAAACTTTTTTGGATTAAAGAGACACTTACTGTTTCGGATTAAAGAAACACTTAATGTTTTTAAAGGGTCACTTGCTAATCTGAATTAAAGGAACATTGGATAATTTTATTAAATTCAAAAATTCGATATTAGTGAAAAACTGGATTTGTGTATTCTGTAAGTGAATATTTTATGTAAATAAAGTTGTTAATTATAATTTTGTGTGGCTGGTTTTGCTTCCTTTCTTGTTACATTTTACTTATAACAATATGAATATATTTAAACCCTGAATCATATTCATATTTCTCAATGCATGTATAATTATATATTCGTAGCCTGGGTTCAAAACTAATATAAATAACCCGAAAAATATCATAGTCACAGTTGTGAAATGGAAAAAATAAAACATAAGTAAATGTGTTGCTTGAAGAAAGATGACATATATTCCTTTACGTTAATAATTAAGATTTTAATTATTATTAGTCCTATATCATTCAACCATAGTGTTATTATCACTGATACGTCGTTTTTGTACCACCTGATATGACGCATGATGTGCAATCCATATCTTCCTGCACAGACCGGAAGTAAGTGACGTCAACAACCGTTAATTAACTGACGTCATTAACGTGCAGGCCGTTTTTATGTATTAGTTAGAGGCTATGAAGTGAAATTTTAACAATTAAGCAACTCTAATGGAAGGAGCGCAGCGACTGACCGGGGTTTCATAATTGTTAAAATTTCACTTCTTAGCCTCTAACTGACTTAGTTTTTGCCCTACTTGTTCCCCGCGCTTCTACGAAACCACGCCTCTTAACACGTTCGCGCTTCTACTAAATCCGCCTCCTTGTGTCCAAACAAGCGCATGCCATTTAGTAAGCGATTACTTAATGACTAAATGGTTAAAATTGGTGATCGTTAGAAATTTACATGAATAAGTTCGCCATTTTTTTTAAAATTCCTTACCGTCTGATAGGAGGAAAAAGTAGGGCAAACACTAACGTCCGTTTAAATTTCGTTCCTGTTAAAATGGAATCCGGGGAAAAGACGTTTGAATCTCTGGACACTTTTATCGAGTTCACGGCAAAAATGTTTTCAACAAAGCGCTCGATTCAGATATGTTTTTGCTTGATTACTTTCTTAATATTTAATAGATTATGTTCAACTAAGGTGCACATCCTTACACAGAATGAGCTCTTCCCTCTGTCGCAGCCAGTATTTTTATTCATCCAGTACGTTCTGAGATTAGCCCTTCCAAATGTTCACGATAATGTACGCTTTCTTTCATTTCCAATACTTTGGTAGAGCTAATCTAAGAAAGTCTATATGTAGCGAACTGTCCGTTTGTGGTGGAGGAAAATGCTCACTTTGTCGAGTTATGCGCGCTTTACTAAAACAAACAGTTAAATATAAAGAAAGTTATTAAGCAAAAACATACATGAACCGAGGGTTTTGTGAAAAATAACATTTCCAAAATCGATAAAGAAACTTATAAAATAAAAATAGGTGTTGCTCTTTTTTCAGTACTCAGTAATAAATGATGAATATATTACAACTCTTCACTTTTCATTATAATATCTGGTAGATATATAAATATTTCAAAATAATCATTTTGTGTGTGTGTAGTTTAATGATACATAAATTACAACTCTCCTTTTTCACATCACACCTGATATCATCCCTCGAACAATATCAATACCTCGGACCTCGGTATTGATATTGAATTCTCGGGATGATATCAGGTGTGATGTGGAAAAAGGAGAGTTGCAATTTATACATATCGTCTACAGTGACTCACCGAAGAAAGGACATAACTTACAGAGTTTCTTCTTTAGAGTGGACACCTTTGTAGACGGTTGAAAGATTCAGCAACACAATGTAAAAACAAACGTCCTACAATCATTCCATGCTCACTTTCCGTTTGCAAAAGGGCTATTCCAGAAAAAAGGGTAGGGGTGTGGGGTGGGGGTGGGGAGGGTGGTGGTGGTTTGTGTGTGGAAGGCACGCAACCAGCCATAACATTTTAATTTCGTTTTCCACCACCAAAATTACTTGCGAAGAATCTGTGTGTCAGTATTGGTTAAATCCAGGAAAGCATAGTTAGGTTAACTGACCGCCGTACATAACTGTAATACTAAACGGTGTCCAATCCAAACACTAACTCACTACTTTCAAGTTGTGCGCCTGGGTCGGAATTATAGTATTTACACATGTTTGTGAGTAAACGCATAGAGGTTGGAGGATTAAGTATCCAGGAAATATTTGTGATACTGACTTCTTTACTGCTTTAGGTTATATGAAATCAAATACAATTTAAATGAGCCATGCCATGGGGAATATCATTTCATTAAATGTTATGCCATAAGGACCAGCATAGACTTGGATCAGAGTGAATGTCACCACAAGCAGGCTATAATAATATAATATTCCCATTTCTATTCAGACAGAAATAACCTCACAAATCTTGTAACAAACAGTCTAAAGTCGTATATGACTGCAGATCACGCACTAGTATAGGTTTAGAGTTACCATTTGAACGGGCTAAATTTGGTAAATCTCCTATTATTGCCCATATCAAAAGTATCTCGATATCTGGTAGGGCAAAATTAGTTTGGCTAGTCACGCACATGATGATCTGCGTCTATACTGGTCGCCATGACTTTAATACTGGTATTCTGCCCGGCACTTTACACAATTAACAAATAAGGGCTCTACATGGACTTCTATACCTAATAATAGACCATACAGGGTGCTCTTTAGTTTATTGCGCGAAGGGCATGTGGGTTTTCCCATGGCATTGCTCAAATTGACCCTTTGCTGTTTTGGACTCAACCAATACGTAACAAGACCAAATAATATCTTCTGTGGATCCATAATGCTTAATATCCGACATTATATATGATGATTTAGTTTATTTGTTTATATGGTGTTTTACATTTACTTTTCCTGGGTAGAACCAGTAATGTACACCTGTCGCCATCCGTAATAATCGACACTAAATCCAGTTTGAACTATTAATACCAGAGAACGTGAATCTATAATCCAATTTATTGAGTTAATATATGATTTCAAGAAATCTGTAGTAGTATTCGTATAAATCAAATAAGATATGATAGACGCAATTAAATTCAAGACCTTTAATGGTTTCAGACATCTGTGACATTCCTACTTTCCGTTCGTGATACCAGTCTCGTAATCGGTGGATTGACTGAATTCTCACATACATACACATTACGTGGTCTCGCCTTAATTCCATTAAGCGATGGGAAAGCTTATATTAGTAGGATTTTACAACGGATATTTCGACAATGAAACACGTTTAAAAACATTTTTGTACAGAAAAACTGCGATAACCTGTTTAAAATTACCTCTTAAATGTTTTAATTTTACAATATGCAAAATGTTTAAGGCGAAATTAAGGTTTTATTTCATACCCCAGCCAACCCCGTGTTCGCTTCTTGGAGAAGGGGTTAGATGGGGTGTGAAAGTTAACACTCGGACCACGTATTGATTAGTCTTTCCTATAAAAATATGTAAGTAATCTTTGGTTATTTAACAAAGTATGGTCTTTTTCTATTCTTTAAATTTCCAGTCAATAATCGTAACTTGTGAATTAATTTATACGTATAATGTACACTGCATTTGGGTAAACGTTCAAAATCGAAGTTTCTTTCTTTATATATAATGACCCGATGACATCTGAGAAACACTACTGAGTTGTGTTTTGGTATCACCCTGCCGTGTGTAAAACATAATGGTTTCAAAAAGGGTGTAATATTCAAGGGCAAAATCCTTAACTAATGACCCAATGACGTTACAATCAAATTTGACAAGTATCTTAACACACCGCAATGTGTAAACAATACAAAGTTTAATATAAAATATATATGTGATTCAAACAGTTTACTATAATAAAGCGCAATAATTAATAAATATAAATAAGTCCACAGAGGAATAACCAAGTTATCAATAACGGCTATGTCAAACGGCTATCTACAAATAAAGATTACGCAACACTGCGATGTTTTTTCCTGGCATGTAATAAATACCGTTTTTCATTTTACATGTGTAGTGTTATTTATGTGGTGATTGGTTATGCCTCATTTAGTTTATTTTCATGAAATTAATACAGAAATAATGTTTTACAACATTATAAAAGAAAATATCAATCCTGATGAAATCCCTTTAATCAACCAAAGTTACTGAGCGGCTTTTTCTATTGTCGATGGCACAATAACCTCTTATTTAGTACTGATCCAATAACGCTAATATGCGTAAAACTGACCAGCTCTCCATTAATGTCGTGTGTAAAAAATAGCAATGATTCATTAAGTCATATTAAGCTAGATAAAACAGACTACATATTACATATTTACATCGGAAACTGCGATAACTCATGAACTAATGACTTAATACTGCTGACAAGCATTTTATTATAATAATTATGTAATCAAATGTGTATTGTATACTAAGGCGCACTTATTTTTTTGAGTGATTTTTGTTTGTTTGATAGTTAACGTCATTTTTAGCACGTTTTGGATATGTTCGTCGGTCGATGCTTTAGTGGTGAAGGCACCCACTATTCCAAGGTAGAACCAGTACTGTATGCCTTCCATCATCCGTAAGAATTTGACACTTTGTAGCACGGACAGGAGATACAATCTATATGTTATCGATTGGTAACAGACAATAAAGAAAGACTGCAGAATGTACCAACGACAATGTATCTAACAACTATGCATGTTATAAAACGTATATTTTTTAAATGTGTTATTTTGTATATTGTAAAACACTTTCTTACTTTTTTGCTATTAAGGACGCAAATTCTATTCGAATGTACACTGCATACGACTGTATGTTTCCAACGACACATTTTAAGAATCACGATGATACATACTTAAGACAAGTAATGTAGTTTCTCCGAGAAGAGCTGATATCGACCTTGATACATAAGACCTAACTGACAAATAGCGAAACATTCCATATCACTTAGAGGTTTGCAGGTGAAACATCCTGTGTTTCCGAAAACTAATTTTAAGAATCACGATGACTCCTTTCTCTTAAATATCGAAATATTCTGCGCATTGTCTGAGTCCTTAGAGTTTATATCTACTTTCGTGACAAACACGCGTCTACCGATACTTAAACACCAGTAATCGAGGTTCTCCGAGAAGCGCTGATACCGACCTTGATAAATAAGACCTAACTGACAAACAGCAAAACATTCCCTTGTCCTGGGAGGATTGCAGATGTTACAAATCCGATGAAATATAGTCTCTTTTTCATTCATTACATTATACGCATGGCATAATAACATGATGTATATCACATGTGTTGTGATATATTCTGCTCTTTACTGTTGATTGTTTTGCAATGCATATTATTACAGTATCTGTAGTTGAATTACGTGAAAGGAAATGAAGCATAACAATTATGATGTTGCGGAAAGAATAATGACATGTTAAACATGCTTTGCACATAATATTACCAAACTAATAGGGAGATATTTGGAAATCGCCGAACCCGATAAATACCACAAAAAAACATCGGTTGCACTCTAGGTTTTATTGAAATTGTTCGTGAACGGCAGTGAACAAAATTTGCCAACGTTCACGCCCTCTAGCCCCGAGTTGAGCAGATGTTTAAAAGTCAACAGTACAGAAAAAATGTGAGCCATCCCGAAAATGGTATGTATATGACGGCAAACATAGAACCTTCAATGCGTTATTTTCATACAATTCCATGACCACCGGCAAATGGTTCAAGTTTCTAACAAAGTGCTTTGCCCTAAAAGAGAAAGCAATGGGATAAATTAACAAAATGGAATTTAGTTGGGAGCAGAGGTTATGAATTCTAAATTTAAAAAGCAGACAACACATATTAAGGATGATTAAACAATACTCAGAAATCCCTGTCATCACCACACTTAATGTTGTCTATTGTCCTGTTCATTTACTATTTAATTTGGTCATTTGACTTAGTTTATGGTACAGTGGGGACCCATGGTGTCACTGTCTTTGGTTCCAGTGGTTTCTATAGAACCATTTTTCTCATTGATGTAGTTTTTGGCCTTCTGCTTTTATCACTAAAATAATGTTTATATAATCGGCTTAACGATACGTGACACGCCGTCCGTTAAGCGGTTGTACTGAAACATGATTAATACAAGTTCTAAACAATAAACATTTAGAATTCCTCCGAAGATGTTGTAGATATAGTGATTATCACAGAGCCATCAACAAAGTACAATTCTATAAAGCTTAATATAACATAATTGCTAATAAGCCACTTTTGCGGAATTCTATCTAATGAAAGGCCACAATGAGGAATTGGATAACTTAGGCTGGAAAGTTTAGGCGTCAATAAAGATAACAGGTACACAATGTTCTACTACATACTAAATGAATAGTGTCACTAACGACTTCTAACCATTGGTTGTTACAGCATTTTGGACTTACACGTTAGAACAGTTACACAATTAATAAATGAGTGATGATAACATTGTTTAAACGAGACATTTTATACTTTCGGCATGAGATGTATCGTATGACTAATATTTGGGTTATATTAACGCTATCGTTTAACAAGACCGTTTTGCAAGGTGTTCGACTTTTCTAGTTAAACATATGTAATGGATACATTTGATTGATATTTAATAAATCGGCTATAGTACAGTTCAATAAAGAGATATGTAGAGGGATGGTTCACCAACTATCACATATGTTCACCATATGGCGATAGAAAAAAAAGTATGATAATGGACCTTAGGAAACGGCCGAGCACGACACATACGAAATATTGCAGTCTCGGTTTGATTGAGACTGTTCATGAGCGGTAGTGAAATATGCTATCATCAGACACCTAAGCTGTGTCTGAGGAGTATAAATCATGATATAAGATTGGAATGACTTAACAAAATGAAATCATTAATTTTAAAACTAGACATTGATTCGCTCACTGTCTATCAGTTGCTGTCTGCATTTAAGATGTATCGTCGTTGGGAATGTATTCAGATTTCGCACAAGTGTACTAAACTTTAAATAATGCCATTGTGGCAACGGTAAATTCATTTGCTACAAACTGATTAAATGAAACCAATGACATTAGCACAGGTTAGCCGTTCAGTTGTGTTTCCCTTTCAATTCAGCTGTATTGTAAAAATAAGTATAAAAGTCGAACAGGAAACACAGCTTACACAGAACACAGTCAACCCAAAATCACGCAAAAGGACAAACATCAATGGCAACGTTAACAAAGCACAAAGGCATATAACGCCACAACACAAAAAGGTTGACAATAGGAGTATCGCATTGGAACGGTCAGTGGCAAAAAAGCCGCTGGGGGTTTAAACCAGACTCTAGGGTGCACTAAACATCAAAATTACCCTACTGTCATCCCAATAAAATGGCAATGTGTAAATAAAGAATACCCGCCATGAACTATTCTCTAACCAACAAGGCAGCATTAATAGGCAGTATAAGAAAAACACTAAGATGCTCGTGTATATATAAATACAACAAAAAACAATAGCCTAGAAAGTCACAAAGAAGGTACTTATTGACTTGGTAGTAGCCAGCGCAACAAGAGAATAAAACTTTGATGGCACGACAAGACAAGATTGCAGACAAACGTCATCGTCCTTTTGGGCGTTAGGTAGACGTCATCATAGGGTCCACAGCCAGTCCGGTCATCGCACAATTAAAGAGGAAAGCATAGTGGCGAACTGTAAATGGGTCCACCATCAAGCATGCAGTTGTTGCAAAATCTAATGTTCTAATCTCTTTTGGTAAACCTTTTAACATGTTTAACAAAGATAGTATGAAAGTGATCATGCCCAAGGATCTTACGAAGTTTGTAAATCACGTCACCATAGAAGTCAGGTTGTGATAGTACTTGTCGCAGAAGAGTTCTTAAATTGCTTTTACATTTGGAAAGAAATCAGGGTTACAATAAAAACAATATTGCAAAGGTTTTACGAAGTTTATAGTAACGGTAGCCCTGATGGAATAGCATTTTAGTTAAAAATAATTACGAATATTAAGTCCTCAACTCGAGTGCAAGCTTCAAAATACCGAATAAGTTGAGACACATATACCCATAAGAAGTTGCTCGGGTAACATTGCCATCTAAATGTGGATAATTAACAATATCAAAATTACAATCATCTCTCTTCTCATAGACTTTGCTAATTATTTCACCAATTTCAATAGAGAGATGTAAATCGAGAAAAGAAGCGTTAATATCAGAAATATTAGCTTTGTTAAGTTAAAGTTCTTTAGGATATATATTATTAACCATAGTAGAAAAGAAAGTGTTGTCAATGTCCAATATGTCATCCAGATATCAAAAGGTGTCATTACTGCCTGTGTATCTGGTGAAAGACTAAACGTGAAATCTCTTTTATAGCAATACAAAAACAAATCTGCGACAAGGGATGCACAGTGCATACCCATAGGGATACCAACAATTTGTCTATAAACGGTAGTTCCAAATCTGACGAAAATAGTATCTAATAGAAAAACAAGTGATTCACAAGCTTCATGGCAGTTCCACATAGTGTAATTGTCCAAACTGCCGTTAGTAAAAAGCGCTTTAATATTGCTACTGGCCCAAAATGTAATACTTTCCCTAGCAAAAGTTTTTTGAATGAGAGCAATAAGCTTGTCTTTGATAAGGTGGTGTGGTAAAGTTGCATATAATGTAGAAAAATCATAAGTACTTATAGATGAAGCTTGACGTTTATTGCAAATTTTGTAAAGAACGTCGCCTGAATTTTTAATAAAATAAAAGCAAACTTTATATCTCTACAGGAATACATATATTCCTTTTCTTATCTAAGAACTAGAAACGTAGGCACTACGTATATTATATAGAATGATATGAATATAATAATCACGCTTAACTAGTTTTCCCATATTTGTATAACAACAAACACTTACAACAATGAGTACAGGTTAATACAACAACGAGCATTATTATTACATGTATCAGAAGTGCTGCTTGGGTTTATTGGTGGTTATATTTATTATAATATAAGAGAATGTCTAAAATGTCCGATGATAATGCTATTCAGTTGTTAATAGTATCCGCAATATTGAACTATTTCGTGCAGAATTCAGCATTAATAGTGTATCATAACACTTACTCCCTGGTGCAGTTGGAAGTGTTATTATTAACCTCGATTCTGGAATAGTCTTATAAAATCCACATAATATAATTATCATATCACGCGATATCTAGTCACAGGATTTTACATGTATTCCACACGGGTAGTAGGGGATGTATAGCGAAATGAGAATATATAAACGTTTAGATGTCTGAACAAGAAATTTGTTCAATGCAATATAAATGTAAATATATATCATCCTTCTGAAGATATATTTAATATCACAATGCGATACCTTACCATTCATTCATGGTTTATAAGCATAAGAAAAACTGTCAATAACAACAACAAGGCAGGTTGAAACTATAAGCGCATGTGTGGAGCATAAGCATGCAACCATAAAGTCGACTGCCTTTACTGAGAGGCAAATATACTATACATGATACACCTGCTTACCGAAACCAATCTCATTAAAATCATACCATTTAACACGCTACGATACTCTACACTACTAATTGGCCTTACGATTAGCCAATCAGATTTCAGCCAACAAAACTGCTCGATATGCGCATGTCGCGTTTTAGTCAAATGTTGTGGAGCGGTCTACGCTCGGTATTAAAAGAGACAATGTCCGTAACTTTTAGCTACTAAAACACAAAATAATTGCTTTGGCAAACATAACACATCAACCATTATTTACATTTACTGAACAAACAAACAAGATTGACGGAATTCAATAGCGAAAGCATGTACGATTCGTGGGGTTGAACCCACACTAAAATTACACTCGCGGGTCAATAATCTACTTTGCTATCAACTGATCTAAGCGGACCAGACGTACTATGGCATATTATTTAAAATATGTAATAATTTTGGTAGAATATATATTTTCAAAACAAATGACAGCGCCCATTTTTCTTCGTATTCGTGATGTAAAACATCCCATTTAGTGCATTTCTTTGAATTTATCGTGCAATCCACAGCAATAATGAAGGCTTTATCTTTATTCGGATTTAGATCTATGTGTTTTATGTGGATTTTCGTTTGTTCTCTTCACTCGAACATCATTTGAAACGCGCGATTTCATTGGTTGAACTCAGTTGATCTTCTCATGAATATTGATTAGACGAATCTGAGGTGATCTCCAAGGCAGTGTTGTCAGATCTTATAGCGGAGAGTGTCAAAGCGTAAGTAGGATATTATTTAATGAGATTGTATCAAAACGACACTGAAATATGTAATGTAATGTATTATTTCTTAAGTATGTCCCCCGTATTAATCGAGATCATTGAGTCCATGGAAAGGAAACAAATGAAAGGTGTATCGCGGCATGTCGACACAAATATGCCATATTGTGCGCGAAAACTGATAAACATTAACAATTAAATAGTCAATTACACAAACATGAGGCCACCATGTTTCAGTAAAACTACTAAAAATGAGGTATGATATGGTGAACATATTAACTATATATATGAATATCATCAAATGCCCATTTAACGAATATTTAAACAAGTAAATTGAAAACATAAGGAAAGGAAACACTGAATCCTTTGCATTTATATATGTTGATCTCTCTTCAGTAAATCCTTTTTTCTCGATCAAATCCGAAATATTTGTAAAAATGAATAAGCGTAAAGAAGAAAGCTTGTTCTTAACCATATGTAGACGCCAGTCAATTCCAAAATGAGTTTATGGTAAAGTCCTGAACATCTTGACAATCAGATACTAGTTTCCCACAAACGCTCGACATTGTAAAAATTAGTAAATTTGCTGCTATTTTAATTGTCATTGATTGAAAACCAGCTGAATCAGAGGTCACTTAGGTCAAACCATTTTAGAAATGCCTATTACCGTGTTGTCATTGCATTTCTAAAAGACGTGAACAGGACCAATTCGAAATAAGCCGTTTATTGAAACAACAAATTGTATGACCCTCAGATTTGACCGCCTTGCAACCGAAAGTTTGAGTGTTGAATGAGACCTGTCATATTAGTTTACTCTCTTTAAAAATAGGTACAAAAGTCACATTTCGTGGTCCGAGTATTAACATTCAAACCCCATCCAACCCCGAGGTTGACTGGGGTATGAAATAAAACCTTAATTTCGGCTTAAAAAGTTTGCATATTATTGTAAAATTAAAACATTTCATAGGTAATTTTAAACGTTTTATTGCTATTTTTCTGTAAAAAATGTTTTTCAATATGTTTTATTGTCGAAATAGCTGTTATAAAATCATGCTAATATAAGCTGTTCCGTCGCGTAATGGAATTAAGGCGGGAACACGTAATGAATAGGAAATGCATCATTCATAAAACACAGTTAAACTAGATATATAAATCGAACAGGAAAAGTAGCATTTAAGGACGACAGTCAACAACAAACTCACACAGAAACAAAGAACAACTTTAAAGATGAAGGCAAAATAAGACATCACAAAAAAAACGATTGGCAATAAAGCTACCGCCTTGGAACGGTCAGTGGCAAAAAATGCCGCTTTGGGTTTAAACCCTTTTTTGAGTAGTATACTTTACTATTTTATCCTGATAATTGTTGTTTTGTTTTAAATGTGTGTTTTTGGTTGACTATGTTCTCTGAGTGATGCATTTCCTATGGATTGTTATATACTCTGTAATAGAAGTTTTGGACCAGGGCAGTGTTTGAACCCGTACAATGATCGCTGAACCATGACATTCGACCATAACCCTTATTATCTCAGTTGATAATTCACAATAGATCAACAAACAACAATAATTATCGTTTACAATGCAAGTTTGTGAAAAAATAATAATCTTTTTATTGGTTACTCGAATGTGTCCGTAACTGTTACTTTGTATGGACTTTGCAACAATTTTATAGACCCTTTGTGCGTTCGCGATATTATTTTAAAATCAAATCTTGTTTGGAATTTAATGTTTCTCATACCAAATTAACCGGGTAGAGTCGACCTTGGTTACTAAAAAAAGATGCTTAAATTTTGTCCACGAGTTTTATTTTTATATGACTTTATATACCCTGGTCCAAAACTTTTTTTACCGAGTATACTTTTAATAAATAGATTTAAACTTATATGATAGATACAGCCTTGGAACGGTTAGTGGTAAAAAGGCCTCTGGGTATGGACAACTGTTTTTTTAAAACAGGTTCAAGTGTGCTCAAGAAGTTGAAACAAACAGTTGATTAATTTTTTAGATGTAAATGTACTGAAAGCATGGTGTTGTGGCTTTTAAAATTGCTTCTCGTTTAATTCTTTCATAGATCTAGGAGTACGCTATTAAATCCTGCAAATGACAAAAAATAGTGACATGATATGTTATTTAACATGATTATACACTACCAAAATTCCTTAACGTGAAATTCACGTGAAAAAAAAATAAGTTAAGTTCATGTGAAATTCACATGAAAAATAAGTTAAGTTCATGTGAAATTCACATGAAAAGGTAACAATTCACTAACGTTAACTAACGTTAAATTATTTTCAACGTGAAATTCATGTGAAAAAAAAATAACGTGAAATTCACGTTAAGTTCATGTGAAATTCACATGAAGAGTAAACAATTCACTAACGTTAACTAACGTTAAAAAAAAATAACGTGAAATTCACATGAAAAGGTAACAATTCACTAACGTTAAATTATTTTCAACGTGAAATTCATGAGAAAAAAAAAATAACATGAAATTCACATTAAGTTCACGTGAAATTTACATGAAAAGGTAACAATATACTAACGTTAAATTATTTTCAACGTGAAATTCATGTGAAAAAACAATGTGAAATTCACATGAAATTCATGTGAAAATGTAAACCATTAAATAACGTGAATTTATTTTTAACATGAATTTAACGTTATTTCACGTTAAATTCACGTTCTTGCTCGTTTCATGTGAAATTCAACGTTAAGAAATTTTGGTAGTGTGTGGTACAAATGGTAAAAAATGCAGAAAATCTTTTAATATTTCAAATTTGTCTTTACGAAGTTTTTGATAATAAACATACCATAGATAGATACAACGCTTTCTCAAACATACTTGCTGAAATTATTTCCCGAAGTAATAATACATTCACACTGAAGGGCTATCGATCACTGTGAAGGGCTATCGATCACTGTAAAATAGACATTCTACTTTAGTTGTCTCGCCTGCATCGATGATTCGTGAGACATGCCATGCAATTTGTCTTTTATAAAGATAAGATTAACAGATTATTTGAGAAATGAGAGTAAGACGTGATCAAGTTGCCATCGCGGAAAATAGGAGATTGTGTATACCCTTTTATATGTAGTGTTTTATGTATTTCTCCATCCAAGGGGTTGGATGGGGTATTTCTAGAACAACGCTTGACTTTGAACAGAATTATAGTTACTCATCATTTAACCAGAATCAACACAATCATTGTTTAAGCCGGCGCTAGGGGGCGTGAGAGGTGTGGCAACCTATAATACTTCTCATGAACAGACTCAATAAAACCCAGTCTGCTACTTTTCGCTTTTGTTTGTGTTTGTTGCTTCCAAGGGATTTCCGTTTCAGTATGTATTGACATTCACGCTAGCGTTTGGTAAGTGCCGTGCGGCGGAGGTAAGATGTACAAATTAGAAGTGTTGTTACTTACTGATCCCTGTGATCATCTAGCTCAGTCTTCCATGGCTTTAAAGTAGAATACCAGTTAAGCCGGTGCTAGTGGACGTGAGAGGTGTTGCATTTTGTATCATGAACAGACTCAATAAAACCTGAGTCTGCTACTTTTCTCTCTCATTTGTGTTTGTTGCTGCCAATGGATCCAGTTTTCAGTATTTATCAACATAACGCGACATATACAATAAAGACATATCGCGGGTTCAACACAAATATATTGTATCATTTTTATGTATATGTAGTTATAACTGTGGCGCGTTGAGCCTCTAATGTTGCTTCATTATTCCGGTATACTCGTCTGTATTCTGTCTTCAATCACATATTAAACTGTCTTGTTTTAGTGACTCAATTAACGTTACGATCTTTGCCGGAAATATGCCTTCAGACAAGCGTCGTATAATAAGATATTTGAAATAAAACAACTAACATCGATATCATTCATCAGCAATGTGACACATTCAAGCCACTGGCGTCATCGTTAGGCTCGCGAAACAAATGCCTCCGTTAATTGATTACTTACGGAAGCAAAGCAATACAAAAAGGAAACTGCATTCCACTCATCCAATTGTGGCGGCGTTAATCACTATCAACAATGATGCGTAGTTTGCCAGTGAGTCGTTTCTGATAAAAGAGACTCTTGATCAAGCTTATTGAATGGAAATGTGGTTTAAAGTTAAAAAATCTAAACTTTAAATGGCTAATAATTGACAATTATTTAACTAATAACACGTGAATAATTTAGCAGAGATCTATAGCAATATGTTTATTATTTCAAAGTGATATTAAATAAGTTGTTTTGTGACAAAAAACCTCTAATGGAAGGATGCGTCGTTAAAAATAATAATTTAACTCTGGAATTATCAATTTGCTTATTTTTTCAGGTAATTGTATTAGCGTAACGAGCATAATCGAAGAGATGACGGCCTTTGCTTAAATGGCATTCCAATGGCGTGTCATTAAATTTAATGCTTTTTCCAGACTGCCAACGCCGACATTACAGGTGAAAAGACCAGCAAAAATCGGAAATGCTTTGACCCAACTTAATGCCACACGTAGGATTGAAGCCAATTGTGTTTTCTTTTACACGCGGCAAATGTGAAGAACGGTTACTGGTTATAGCAATGACAATACTCAGATAATAATCACATGGTCCTTCCAATGCCTTCACATAAGTTTAAACAATTTTTTTTCTCAAATGTATACAGTTGTTATGGTTACACAATATTATAATGAATTTAACCTTCACATTGGGCAGCTAGCTCTAACTATTGACAGGGCAGTGATTGTATAACCTATTGTTGTATACTGTAATCGGTAATCGAACGTAGACATTTGTAGTAGTATATATATAAATACAGTTCCATAAATTAGGAACCCGGTTTTGAAATATTGACATTAATAATTGTGGATGCATAGTGCTTGAGGTTCGTGATATCGTAATAACTTAATTTCTGGTCAAGTGCTGTGCTTTTGACTATTGAGTGCAAACTTGCCCAAACCAAAACTGAAACATTCACTGTCAAGTATATTGTGCATACTTGACTGACTTTTAGTCAACAAAATACAACGTAAACAACTTTGATGCTGCTGCATTGTTTGTTAGAGATTATAACCTGGCGGGGATATCTTTATTTATACTGTCCCGTTTATTGGGATGACACTAGGTTAAGAGTGAGGTTTGGAACCTGGTTTAGACCCCAGCGGCCCTTTTTTGCCACTGAATGTCAGCCCTTGTGTATTTGTGATGAATTCCTTTGCCTTTTATTCATCTTTATATATAGTTGTTTTTGTTTCTTTGTGTGTTTGTGGATGGCTGTCGGCCTTAAATGCGACTTTTTTGGAAACTGTTCTATCATTGCACTGTTTTGGTTATTTTGATCTATGCTTACATTTTATTATATTTAACCGGTTGCACTTGACAGGGGACATGGACTCACATTCCCTGCCTGGGTATTGTTTGATATTATTATATTATATCATTATCCGGCTGAAATAACGGGTAAATCAAATCAAAAACGGACTCATGACAACATAAATAAAGACTAATCGTATACATCCAAAGAAGATCTAGAAATTCAGATGGACACTTATTAACTGACTGCTATAAAATGTTATTTGATGCATTTTCAGTGCAAATATGACTTTTACGATAGACACTCTGTCTGCAGTTCGAGTTAATACCCTAAAATGTACAAAGCCATAGCCTAATTCAGTAAATTCTCAAAGTGATAAGATGCATTTGAGAAGATTTGTCAAACTCTGATTAACATTTATGAAAGTTTAAACGGAAGGAACCAATACATGTATTATTTGTGACAAGTCCTCTAAAGGCTTAAAATAACGATATTGAAAACAGGCAGTTTATATACTACATAGACAGACTAGAAAGTGTTGATGCAAAGCATTAATTAGTCGGTAGTATTTGTAACGAAAACTGTCGGAAATAGCAGGTGCTCGGGAACGGAGATTCGACGATTGTAGCGTATACCAATAATTTGCGATGTAACATTAATGTAAAACACTTGTCATATATTACAGATGTAATAATGTTAATAAAATAAAACAGTATAGGTAATATAATCAATGTTTGGTGATAAAAGCCTCCCCTTATCAGAACGCACCTTACATTCCGTTATCATCTAGTATAAACTTTACAAATAAGTGGATGTACATAATAATCTTTTTGTTCTAAAAACAGCTTCTTCTAATCGGCTGGTTCTGCGGCATCAGTGTGTCATTAAAATAGAAGTTATGGCTGTAGGCTGGTTCCCGAGTAATCAATTTCCAATAGATGAATAAAGCGCCGCATTGTAAACACGTTTTTAGGAGAAAAACAGTTTTGGTAAACACGCGATACAAACAAAGCTGTTTTGTCCGATAGTAAACATACTTTGTAACACCCGTATTATAGTGTTAAATCAGCATTTATATAGCGCAATGTTATTGTCATGTCAGCTCATTTGCTCAATTTAGTAAAGAAGAAAATAAAAATTGTTCTCCAATAATTACTTCTCCTTCCAGGGGCTCTTAGCAAAGGTAAGCACAAATATATTCGTCGTCTTAGCCAACGAATAATAACACAATACGGATGTTACTCTTGTTTCTTAAGGCAATGTAGAGCTGAACAAAGAATTTAAAAATGCAATTGTCTATTGAAACATAAATAATTCTAAATATAAGTGTATAACAGACAAAGCGCTTAACGTGTCGTTAATATGTACCAAATAGTTATCGGAATGTTGTTATCATTTTGGTATGTACCGATGTAAAGGAAAACAACTAGCAATAGACATTAAACAGAAAACCCACTAGATGGTATATGTATATCAGTTCTTGCTCTAAAATAAAATACACCATTAACAATAGTTTAATAATAAACATATGTAAACACAAATGTAAATATGAACTAACACATATATTAAAGATATCTCCCCCGGGCTATTTTCTATAACAAATAAAGCAAGCAACATTAAGAGGCAATCATTATTGTAGAGATGACGGTGTAGGAACCTCAAACGTGAAACATGTAACAAATGTAAAAACCGTTACAAATGTAAAAAAAAAGTCACATATGTAAAAACATACGACAAATGTAACACGTTTGGTGACATATGTAAAAAAAATAAAAGTGACAAAAGTGAAAAAAAAAGTTAACAAATGTAAAAAAAAAAAAAAGTTACATATGTAAAAAAAAAAAGAACACAAATGTAAAAATGCATTATTAAATGTTCATTTTATTTAGCTTAGTTGATCAAAGGTCATGACCATGACGTGGTGCGTCGTCCGTCCGTCCCTAAACTATTTTTGTAGCGACTACTCCTCCAAAACTACTAGATGTATTTTCATGAAACTTTACAGAAATATTGTCCATAACGTCTAGTTGAACTTAGCAAAATATCACGTTGATGTGAAATCCAAGATAGCCGCCACTAATAATAGCTTTAAAAAACAAGTTTATAGCGACTACTTCTTGAAAACTGTAACTGATATTGATATGAGATTTTTCTAAAATGATCATCATGATATGATGTTGTTCGACGTTACACATGGCTGCCAGTGGCCATCTCTGTTTACATAGAGTTTGTATAGTAAAAATTTGTAGCGACTATACTCCTCTGAAACTACTTAAAGGATGTTCATGAAACGTCACAGAAATGTTGCTCTTGATGTATAGTTGATCCTAGCAAAATTTCAGGTCGGCCGGAAATTCAAGATGGCCGTCACGGCTAAAAATAGATGTTTTAAAAAATGTTTGTAGCGACTACTTCTTGAAAACTGTAAGTGATATTGATATGGGACTTTTTATAAAATGATCAACATGACATGGTTGACATTTAACATGGCTGCCAGTGGTCATCTTTGTTTACATAGAGTTATATAGTACAAACCTCTGAACCTACTTGACAGATTTTTTATGAAACTTCACAGGAATGCTGATCTAGCTATCAATACCTATCAGTAAAGCTTCAAGGTCATTGGCCTCTTGTTGTACTTGTATTCAAGGATAAGACTTAAAGACATATTTCGAGCCTATTTTTAGATCACCTCAGCTATTCTTACCCTCAATAAAGCAATGCTATAAAAATAATAAAAAAAAGAGTGGCCTCAATTTGTATGCCTGAGTTGATCAGCCATGAAGCGTGCTGGCTGTAAATATTCAAGCTTCCCATGCTTTTTCACTGACCAAGTAGCGTTGGGAAATGTGTCTTTTAAGCGTTCGTACTAAACTTGAAAATCACCAACAGTCCCTTTTATAATGAAATGCATTATTCTGTGGAACATTTGCTTTGCTTTTTGTTGATGTTTTAGTGTTGCATTTTTTGTCTTGCCTTTTCAGTTTTTGCTAAGTACAGGCACTATGTTAACCAAGAGTCAAATTATATAATCAGGTATTATTGCATAATTTCACTTATTCATAAAACTTACACATGATGACTCAAGCCACATAGCTACAAGAAATAAGTAAAGATCGCAGTCAAGGTCATCAAAACGGTGATCCTCATCCCATGTTCTTTTTAGATCACCTGAGCTGAAGGCTCAAGGTGATCTATTGGAAAGTGATCTATTGGAATCACTCTTCGTGTTGTCAGTTGTCTTGACCAAACTTCACATGGATGATTCTTAGATGAATGCTTTTTAAATACTTTCTAGACCAGGCGACAAGTGCACCAAAAGGCACCCATCTAGTCTAAGTAGTTGTCAGAATGATCGTGTTTTTCATGTTGATCAAGACTGTGTAAGCATGACATGAAATTCGATGGAATTCTTATGAAAAAAAATTGTTTTGGAATAAATCTTTTTATATGGTAAAACTCTAATTTTGGTTTTCATTTCCATCCAAATAGTCAAACTATTTCAGAATTGCAGAAAGAAACTGGGAGTTAAGAAAAGTAGGTTCCTGGTAGAAGTTATGATGACATGTACATTCAACTGATAAAACTGTTGAAAAAAATATTATCTATTTTAGAATCAATTTAACTTTTGAATGAGGAGCCCACGCTTTCACTATGTCTCAGTAGAAATGGCTATTCTACCGTCTGAAAATACACTGATGGTAGTTGTCTCTCTTGTACTTTTTTTATACGCGAATGATATGGGGTCATCCATAAACAATTACTCATTCCAGGCGACAATTTGGAAACTATAACAGCAAAACAGGTACATTGCGCTTGTAGAAAGAAAGAACCTCATTGTTTTGGATGGTTGAAGGACAAGATCACCATGCCTTTATGGAAATATGAATTATGTAGCATGATTTCAAAAGCCACCATCAAGAAACGTCATGTATATGTCCCTAGGTGAGAGTAGGAACACTTGATTTGGGGTCTAGGCAGTCAAAGGTCAAGGTTACCATAACCTTGTATGGAAATATGCATTCCAAGCTATAACTGAAACCATAACACTCATGAAACTTCTTAGGTACATAGTCCTTGGTGAGAAGTGGAACTTATTGTGTTTGGGGTCAGTAGGTTAAAGGTGAAGGCCGCTATGACCTCATGTGGCTATATTTATTCCACGTGATAACTTCAAAAACACGACACTAATCTTAAAACTTATAGATACATTGCCCTTGGTCAGAGGAGGATCTCTGTTGATTTTGAGTTCACAAGGTTAAAGGTCAAGGTCACAATAACCTCATAGGGGTATACATATTCCAAGTGATAACTCCAGGAGTATAAAACCTCATGTAACTCATGTAACTTTATAGGCAAATTGCCTTTGGTAAGGAAAGGAACCCCTTTGCTTTTGGGGATTGAAAGACAAATGTCAAGGTCACCATGACCTTATATGCACATAAGCATTCCACATGACAACTTCAAAAGTATACAATCTGGCCTTAAGGGTACTAAAAGTGTGCATTGTCCGTAGTGAGAGGAGGAAGCCTATTGTTTCGGGGTTCAGTAGGTCACGAAGGACACTTGGAACTGACAATTGCCGAATCCTGAGAAACATTCTCCAACCTGTAAATTGTAAGTATAAGGCCATCTTGAAACGTACAGAAATAATACCCGTGTTAAAATATTAATTTTAGGGTCAGTAGGTCAAAAAGGTTAAGGTCACACTAACCCAATCAACCCAAAAACGTGTCTTGCGCTGTAATTTATTTACTATTATACCTTCAATCTTGAAACATACAAAAACATGTAGTATCCATTTTTTGCAACAACTACCCTATTGCGTTCATGGTAGTAGGTCAAATGTCAAGGTCACTCTGACCTGATCATGAAAACATATTTATCAGATGTCATTCTTGGAACTATTTTCCCTACAATATTAAAACTTTATAGAGCCCTTTAAATTATCAAAGGGCAACTTCAACTGCTTTAAAATAATCTACGACCAGGGACGCCGCACTGGTTATAGAGGGTTCAACAACTGAGTATACACTGGAATCCTGACAGTCCCTCTTTTACCAAAGACTTCGAACAGAGTACAAACACCACCCTACGGCCAGCCATTTCATTCAACAGCTTTCCAAATGTTCACATAGTAACAACGTACTGCTGCCAACTGGAATTTAATTATGTGCGCCTTTTTATAATTTATTCGGGGCGTCCGTTTCAGAGTGGTTGGTTAGAGTCCACTTGCTGTAGGTTCGATCCCTCAGGGGCCTAGGAATCTCTATGGAAGGAAGCTATCCAGCTGGCTTGCGGAACGTCGGTGGTTCTACCCAGATGCCCGCCCGTTCATGAAAAATTGCGTTGGTGATGATGGTTGGGGGATGGGGGGGGGGGGGGGGGGGGGGTGGTGGGGGGGGTCTGGGGCGCAACATAGCTATAGGTGAAGAATTGATAAACACAAATAAGACAGAAATATGTAAAAAAAAATAAACAGGTTTGGGGTGGAATGGGGTGTGGGGTAACTTGAAGAAAAAGAAGGAAAAGGCGGGGGTGGGGGTGGGAGGGGGCACATAAGAAATCTATATTTGTAAGAATTGACTAAAACAACACAGAAATATGTCCTAATGTAGTGCATACTTATGTCCATTGGATATAAAACTGAATCACATGGTTTTAGTCGTATGTGTATTTTTGCCTATGCTTTTTCCAGATGACATCCAGTCACGTTAATATATTAAAATAGCATGTGTATAGGTAGAGCCTCATTTAATAATTTAATCCAAATTGAATAGGCGATGTCCCCTGTAAGTGTGATAATAAGGATCAATTACCATTAATGGAAACATTTGCAGTGTCCAACAACAGATGTGCATTAGCACTTGATCAATATCACATTCGTGCTTTAAAGTTAGTTTGCTAATAAACGTAATCTTGAATTATTGTGTCGTGTTCATTATCAGCTGATAATCTAAGTCTATGTAAAAGATGTGACCTCTGGGGCGTGGCTAAATGTGACCTCAGGATCACCATTTGAACAGGCTTGGTTAGAGGACCATACGCTTATAGTAAAGGCAAAATATTAAACCTCTGGCTCTTGTAGTTTCAGAGAAGAAGGGTTTTTAATGTTTTTTCCCCATATAAGTCTTCGAAAAACATGTAAAATCTCAATATACAAATTTTGGACGCCCGGGGCAAGATCATGTTTTATCCGAGGGACTTTATTTGAAGGGATCTGATAAGCTAGGCGTTGGCGATCATTTTAAAAGAAAAATTGTAGAAATCTGTCCACTGGTTCTTTAGAAGAAGACTGTTTAAGGTTTTGATAATATATGGTAATGGCGGCCATCTTGGACCTAATGCTAGCAAATCTAAAGAGCAAGTCATTTAATTATTATCCATGTGTTGCTTCGTCAAAATTGGCCAAGCGGTGTCTGAGGAGAAGTCGTCACGGACAAAATGTTACGGGCGGACGGACGGTAAGACGGACGGACGGACGCCGCACCACGTCATGGTCATGACCTTTGACCAACAGGGCTAAAAAAAATGAACGTTTAAAAATGTATTTTTACATTTGTGTTCCTTTTTTTTTTACATATGTAACCTTTTTTTTTTTTTACATTAATTTTGTTAACTTTTTTTTTTAACTTTTGTCACTTTTTTTTTTACACATGTCACCAAACGTGTTACATTTGTCGTATGTTTTTACATATGTGACTTTTTTTTTTACATTTGTAACCGTTTTTACATTTGTGACATTTTTCACGTTTGAGGTTCCTACAGACGGCATTCATTTGTATTAGCATACCATTGTTGATGCAGTAAAGTGTATTACCTAAGGTAGGGTCGTTTTGTCTTTAAATCGTATGCGCTAGCTATCGTACACATCGTCCACATACCATTGCAAACAATAAACACGTGTTCTCATCGTTGTTATTAGTAACTATGTGATAGAGAATACACTTACTGTGATCTATATAAAAGTAAAACGTAGAAAATCAACGCGATCGTATATATGATTATATTTTGTTATGGTAAACTAATTGGTTGACCCTATCAGCTCTTGTAGCTGGTTCCCTGTGGCTTACACGCATGCTGCCGTTAAAGATTACCTGAGTTAAAATGAAGAGCAGACGATATCTACTATTAGTTATGTCCCGGTAAATAACATCGAAAACATATCGACTAATTAATGATGCGATGATGTTGAAATCAAACTTTACCGGTATTTGTAAACATCGCAGCATGCAAACAATATACATTTGGGTTAAATAAACCCGCAAAGCGCTCTTTCACCGAGTTCTATCAATCAATGGCAACATTTATATAATTTCAAACTTATGAGCCGATTATGCTACAAATGTAAAATGACCAACTTGATCAATGTGGTGTGTTAACCCTATGATCGATCAATTGATTCATCATAAGCTTGAGCACAAAGACATCAGTTTACAGTTTGATATCGAAAAACTGCTAAATGATATATAGGGTCCTATAGAAACCACAGCGTCCGAACGCAATGGCATCGTAGGTCCGCACTGTACTGCAAACAAGTACTAGAAACTACAATGAAAGAGACAAAAAACAACAGAAAGGGTGGTGAAGACAGGGTTACCGACTTGGAAAGGTCAATAGGCAATAAAAAGACTAAACGAATAACTCGATAACTCTGAAAAGTGAACATGACTTGTAAGGTCATTCTTTGTTGCTTTAAAGTGGAATATCGCTTAAGCCGGTGCTAGGAGGCGTGGTAGGTGTTACATCTTATCATTACCTATCATGAACAGATTCAATAAAACCGAGTCTGCTACTTTTCTCTCTTGTTCGTGTTTGTTGCTTCCAAGGGATCACTTTGACATTCACACTTAGCCTAGCGTTTATTTAGTGCTATGTGGAGGCCGTAAAATGTCGCCCCGACTACAAATCAGTAGTGTTATCATTTACTGGTCCTTTGAGATCTTCAAGCCCATAATTTGATGCTTTAAACTGGAATATCGCTTAAGCCTGTGCTAGGAGGCGTCAGAGGTGTTTCTTCTTATAATTACCTCTCACGAACAGACTTGTTTGTGTTTTTTGCTTTCAAGGGATCACCTTTTCAGTATTTAGTGTATTTTATTATAATAATAACATGAAATCAAATGTATAATACAATAGTCAACATATGTATACAATACATTAAAATACATTATGAATGAATATTGATATTAACGACGTATAATGATTGGCTGATTTAGAATTGTTTTACGTTTACTTCAGAACAGTTACACGCCTAATACATGAATGAGGACGATCGTGTGTAAAGGTGAATGACGCCCTCTTTTTGTAGTATTATCAATTAACACAGTCATTTAACTCTTAAACATTATATAAACATTTCTTGATAGTCCCGGGGAGAAACATATATTTAAAACTGCTACTAAGTTGTATGTAAAAAGAAGTATTATCTGCATGACGTAGATACTACGTTTACCACTGTGTGACGGGGACATGAGGTAAATCTGAATTGTATAGCAGCACAACTATTGCCAGATAATTTACCCGTGGATTAATTTACCTGTTCAAAGTTTTTTTACGTCATCTAATAAAATCTTATTCTCGCTTTTTACAGATATTGCAATGTGTGAGTTGTAAATATCTATTGTTGTGTATTGATTTCGATTTAAATAAACATAGACATATTCATGAAACAAAACATGGGCGGAGAACTTGAAACATGACTTTATGTAGTTTCAGCATGAGCGAAGTATCATTTAGTTTATGTCCGGATGGTATTAACACTATTACTTGCCAGACCCTTTAACAGTTTTGCAAGATGTTCAACCTTCCTTACTTATACTAATTAAAAAAGGATATATCTAATTAACCTGTTATAGCAGCACGGTTCAATAACGTGATATACAGAGGGATGTTTTACCAACCATCTGGGATGTTCACCATATCGTTTCAGACCACCTAAGCTTTGCCAGAGGAGTGTTAATCATGATATAAGATTGGAATGCCTTTTATTATTTCGAAACTAGACATTTGATGCAGACTCTGTCAATCATTTAATATCTGGCTTAAAGACATGCATGAAATCAAATGATCAAATATGTAAAATATACCTTGGCGTATTTAAGTTTTTGACTGTATAGGATGTATACTCTATATTGCATCGATTTGTAACAAAAGAAAATACAGACACAAGCGTCAACCGATACTTAAACACGAATAATCTAGTACCTCCGAGAAGAGCTGATATCGACCTTGATAAATAAGACTAACTGACAAATAGCAAAACATTCACTTGCCCTGAGAGGATTGCAGAGATGTTATTTGTGCTTAGGTTTGCTAACATGCACTGGAAGGAGAAGTAATTAATGACAGCACTTTTATTTTTGTAAAGAACTATTAACGTACTAGTTTTACAAAAATATCCTGATATGATATTTATAATATATTAAAACAAATGTTTTTAAAGAAATGTATGTGCATGAATTATTTGTTAAAAAACGTTGATTTATAAATAATGATTACTCTAAATATAACGTTTAAAAGACGGAGCGTTCATTTTAATGAAATATACGGAGCTTTTTATTAATATGATTAACATTTAACTTTATGCAGATTTTTTGTAAAATGAAGGAAATACTAGGATAAAGAAACATATACATGTGAACACTATAGTACAATAAACGTATATATGTAAGAAAAAGGACATTTGTAAGGTATAAACTGTAAAATGCAATTTCGGCGCCGTGTATTAAATGACCGAATTGGAAGCAATCATTTTGGGCGGGAAAGCTAATAGCGCCACCAAGTAGACCGTCTTTTTAATGAATCGATTAGACTGCTTCACTGCCCATGTCCCGTTTCACTTTATATTTAAACACTGCGTAGCGGTCTACTGAATCGAGGACACAGATGTATGTTACATCCTTTCCGGCGAATTGATGTTTTGCATCAATTTTTTCTTGTTCATTACAATACGCTTGGCAGAATAACATGATGTATATCGCATGTGATGTGATGTATTTGCTCTAAACTGTTGATTATTTTGGCAATGTATATTATTATAGTATCTGTAGTTGAACTACGTGAAAATAAATTAAAGATATTGTGTTGCGAAAAGAATGACATGTTAAACATGCTTTGGAAATAATATTACCAAAAACAAAAGAGTATGAAAAGAGATATTCGGAAACTGCCGAACCAGATAAATACAAAAATATTGCTGTCTCGGTTTGATTGAGATTGTTCATGATCGGTAGTGAAAAGTGCTTGCTATCGTTAACGGCCTAAAAAGCCTGGTGTTGAACAGATGTCAATATTTAAAATGTCAATAGTACAGAAATGTGAGCCATCCCGAAAATGGTATGCATATGACGGTAAACATGGAACCTTCAATTAGGTATTTTCGTACCATTCTATGACCAACGGCGTATGGTCCAAGTTTCTAACAAAATGCTTTAAAATTGCCGTAAACGAGAAAACAATGGGCGAAATAAACAAAATTTAGGAATTTAATTGGCATCAGATGTTATGAATCCTGCGTATCAAAAGCAACAGTTAAAAGACGCAATTAAAAAAGCAGATAACATATCCTAAGGGTGATTAAACAAACCTCACGACCTTTATTGATGCATTTTTGAACTATATATATGCCAACTAAATCTTTACAAAAACATTTAAGTGTAACAGTTTCGTTTCTTAATTTCACGGGATGTTGACTTTATTGTAAGAGATTTCCTTTTGATGGGATGTGCTTTTAATTATACAGTCTTATCAATTTGGGTGATGAGGACGGAATAATAGCGAAGTTGCGTACACATACAATTGAGCTAGTTAACCAGTTAGACGTATTGTCTATTTACCGTTCCAATCCGGTATATATGTCATCACCACTCTTATTTTTGTCTGTTCATTTGCTATTTAATTTGCTCATTTGACTTCGTTTATGGTACAGTGGGGATCTATGGTGTCACTGTCTTTAGGTTCCAGTGGTTTCTATAGGACCATTTTTCTCATTTATTTAGTTTGTGGCCTTCGGCTTTTATCACTAAAATAATGTTTGTATAATCGGCTTAACGACATGTCACACATCGTCCGTTAAGCGGTTGTACTGAAACATGATTAATAAAAGTTCTAAAAAATAAATATTTAGACTTCTTCCGAAGATGTTGTATATTTGGTTGTTATGACAGAGCCTTCAGCAAGTTATACTTCTATAAAAAAGAGTATGATAATGGACCTTTGGAAACGGCCGAAAACGACACATACGAAATATTGCAGTCTCGGTTTGATTGAGACTGTTCATGAGCAGTAGTGAAATATGCTTAGTATAACATAGTTGCTCATAAGCCAGTTTAGGGGAAATCTATCTAACGAAAGACCACAATGAGAAACATAACATGAACATAATAATATACTACATACTTAATGACTAGTGTCACTAACGACTTTCAACTTTTGGTTGTTACAGCATTTTGGACAAAACGTCAGAACAGTTACACACCTAATACATCAATGATGATGATATTGTTTAAACGTGACATTTTATAGTTTTGGCATACGGGATGTATCGCTTAAATAATGTTTGGGTTATATTATTTTATGTCATTGTTTTGTAAGCCAGTATTGCGAGCTCAGTTGTTCAACTATTTCTTTTTAAAATTATAATATGATGGTTACATTTCATTGATATTTAATTAATCGGCTATAGTACAGTTTAGTAAGTTGATATGTAGACGGATGTAACCTTCAAGGATATTCACCATATAGAGATAGAAAGAAATATAAAAAGATCGGACAGGGAAAATAGCATTCAAAGAGGACAGTCAACCACAAAACACAGAATCAAACACGCAAACAGACAAACAAGAATGCAAAAGCAATAATAAATGCAAACGACATCACAAACACAAAAGGGTTGACAATAGGGCTACCGCCTTGGAACGGTCAGTGGCAAAGTAGGCCACTGGGGTTTAAACCGGTTCTAGGGTGCACCAAACCTCACACTTACCCTACTGTCATCCCATTAAAACAGGACAGTGTAAATAAAGAAATCCCCGCCATGATCTAATCTCTAGATAGAAAGTCGTATCATCGGACCATCTAAGCTGTGTCTGATGATATACATCATGACATAAGATTGGAATGACTTAACATAATTTCGAAACTAGACATTGATTCACTCACTGTCAATCGGTTACTGTCTGCATTTTAGAGCGATGTCCTTTTGGAGGAATTTATTCAGATTTCGCACAATTGTAAATTTTAAGTTATAGCATTTAGGCAACGGCAAACTCATTTGCTACAACCTGATTAAATAAAACCAATTAAATTATCTCAGGCTAGCCATTCATCTGTGTCTCCATATCAATTTAATTGCATTGTAAAGTATGCGCGATATTTCTACAGGAGTACATTTATCCATTTGCTTATCCAAGAACTAGAAAATGAATGCACTGAGTATATATATAAGTTATGAATATGATAAAAATACTATTGCATAGCGAATGTCGGAATATCGTGCTTCCACAGTTTTACCATATTTGTATAACAACCTACCTATAACAACCTACACTTAAAACAATGAGCATTACATTGCATGTATCAGGAGTGCCGCTTAAGTTTTATTAGTAGTTTTGTTTTCTCATGCAGTAGGGGAGCAGACAAGTCATTTCACGTGCCTGAACCGCATAACTCAAACATAAATAATTGGGGTTGGAGGCAACGTAGTTCCCATTTTGCAAGCACGTGCAGATGAGCGGATTTTATAGTACTCTTGTTAGAAACACTAGTTTAAAGCTTATAGGAAGAATCTCTAAAACGAGTATACACTATGCATAACTCGTTCCGATGGTAATGCTTTATAGCTGTTAATAGTATCCGCAATATTGGACTATTTCGTGCAGAAATTCTTCATTATATAAGTGTATCATAAAAAGGTTTCCCTAGTGCATTTGTAAGTGTTATTAATAACCTTGATATTGGAATAGTGTTGTAAAAATCACATAAAAATAATTATCATATCACGCGATATCTAGACACAGGCTCTTATTACACACGTGTGTATTTGGGAACATATTTTTTGAAATGAATATATACTGAACCAAACCAAACCGCACCAGTAGACAATACCTTTAATGTATGAATTTATTATATGCCGACTGGTACCGTTGGAGACAGAGGATTTAAAAGATGTTTGACTCGTTCAGAATGAAATTTGTTTTGATTTATTGACTGTTATTATCGAGATATTAAAGGTATTTTCTACAAGTGCGTTAGCTGTTTGTTTCAGTATATGTCAATCCTTCTTAATATATATTTGATATCACAATCCGATATATTTAAATTGATTCATGGTTCATGAGCATAAGGACAATTATTGTCAATAACAATCATAAAGTAGGTTGAAACTATAAACGCATATCTGGACCGTAAAAATGAAACCATAAGACTCCGTTTACTGAGAGGCAAATATACCACCTTACACATATGTTGCATTGGTGTGCTTTACATTATTAAATACGGATTGTGTTGGGCTATGAGTGGATAAAACTAATACGACAAGTGCCACCTGATATTACTGCGCCAATCCGAACCTCGCTAATAACAGGATGTAAAAATTACGTTATAATATTAATATACCTATAACTACTAAAACAACGCTGAATGATGTAATGTAATGTACTCTTTCCGTAGTATGTCCTGAGTATTATTCGAGATCATTGAGTTCTTGGAAAGGAAACAAATAAAGAATTAATGAAAGCTCTTTAACCATGAAATAGTCAATTACAAAGAAATGAGGCAAATATGTTTTAGTAAAACTCTCTAAAAATAAGGTAAAAACATTAACCATGTATATGACGATCAACAAATGCCAGTCAACGAGTGTGTAAACAACAAATGCTCGTCAACGAGTGTGTAAACAACAAATGTTCGTCAACGAGTGTGTTAACAACAAATGCCCGTCAACGAGTGTGTAAACAACAAATGCTCGTCAGAGTGTGTAAACAACAAATGCTCGTCAACTAAACAACAATTGCTCGTCAACGAGTGTGTAGACAACAAATGCAAAAACAAAAGTAAAGGATATAAATAAAGTGCTTTACTTATCAGTTGTACAAGCGTTTAGCTGTCAGATACAGAAACGTTCACATTTCAATTTTGTTTGTTTGTTTTGTTTGTATGGTGCTTTAAGTCATTTTCAACACATGTAAGGTTTTTTAGGTGGAGACAAACCACCCACTTTTCCTGGGTAGAACCAGAACTGTACACCTCCAGCCATCCATAAGAATCAACACTTCCTCACTTACTAGTTGAGCTCCCAGTGGTATTCGAACCCGAAACGGTGAGAGGCGAAGGTTTACAACGTAACGTCGTTAACCATTCGGCCACGGAGACACCAAAATTGGAGCCCGAATAAAACACATTGGTGTTAGTGTTGCATCTTACATGACCTCTCATAAACAGATTCAATCAAATCGATTCTACTACATTCACACTAACGTTCGCTGTAGTGCAGTGTGACGGCTATGTCTCTCCGTGTTACGAATCGGTAGCGTAATATTTACTGGTTCTTTGGGATCGGTGAGTCCACTATAGGAGGTTCTGAAGTAGAATACCGCTTCATCCGGTACAAGAGGGCGTGAGAGGAGTTGCTTCTTGCATTACCTCTCACGTACAGGTTCAATAAAACTGATTCTGTTATTTCGTTCTCTTGGTTGTGTTTGTTGATTGCCCAAGGATCTCCATTATCAGTATTTATCAACGGACATTAGTAAGAAAAATACTTGTTTCAATTTGTACAACAATCCCATTGATAGTCTTGTTCATACACATCATGCACTATATTAATGGCAGATTAGTTATGAGAAGACAGCCACAGTCTCTATGTAACATCGATATCTGTATTAACCCGAGATCAATCACTCACTCAATTTCAAACCAATTTAGAATAGCATAATAATACAAAGCTGGGTCTCATCCATTTCCCGACTGCGGTTAAGTATTTTCTTCATAATAACCAAGCTGAATTGTACACCGACTTATAACTAGAAAATGGGCTTGAGGAATTTTAAAAATATTGGTAATACAATAAACTTAGTCCTCGACAAAATGAGAGGTTGACGCCATTAAACAGAGATTGGAATAAACTAATTGTTGAAGGGGGTACATCAGGATTTTTCTGGAAACATCTTAAATTATAAAATTGTTCCAGTTCTTGATAAAACACTTATATCAATCAAAATATGATGTTAGAACCATGTTGTTAATGTCTAAACTTTGAATACACCATAAAGCTAGGACGGAATCGGACGTAAAATCCTGAAATTAACCCTGGTGCGTCACCTAGGTTAGCACGTATTACTGTGCAGAATGAATTTCTTTGCAAATAAGGGATAATTTTTAGGCTCATTCCCTAATTTTAGAGACGTGTGTATTATGTGTCGTGTATGATCTCACTCGGGAAGACAATATCCCGGTTTGCAATAGCGCTTTCGACCTTAAAAGGTCTTCTTCAGTTGCAATGAAATCGTAAATTATTTGTATTATCAGTGGCAATATGTTTATCGTCTTTGTATGTTGTGAAGGAGAATCCCTTATTTTGAATGTGTCAAAATCTTTGGGACAGTTTAGTTCACATATGGCACTCGCTGTAGTACTGGTATATAGGGATATCACCTATTCTCGGCATATTCCGTAACCTGCCAAGTTTATAGAGTACCTTTAGCAGTGAGATATACTCTTCAGAATGTATTGCGTAATAGCGTATATTACTACGAGTATATGTCTTATATATGTAGTGTGCACGACAGTGTGTTACATTGTAATGTCGTGTATACACTGACATGCAGTTCGATATACCGTTGTGAGGGGATACGATGTCTATAGTACGGATCTCCAAATCCTCAGCTAGCGATTAACTTTAGTAAAGTAAGACAATCTGTGTGTGTCTTATATATTGTCTGGCTGTTTCGGTGTCTCCATATATACACAAGAAGTAGTGTGATATCTATGAATGTCTGTTAAACAAATGTATATGTATATATTGTATGATCACATTGGCCTATGGCTTACTGATTTTGAAATAAAGTGCTTCTATATATACTGAAAGGAAAAAGAAACGCGACACGGGAATTTCCGCTATATATTGTATGTACAATATGCTGCTGTTAATCGAATGGTAAATGGCTACGTAAGATCTTTCCTTTCGGAAAAAAGACTAAAACAACACGTAACACAATAAGTAGTATTCTAATTGCGCGTTTAATACGACTAAAGTGCATTCAATGCATTGTTTGTAAGTGTCCACATCGAGTAAAAACTTTAATGCACTCTACGGATTAATACCGTTACGAGTCTGGTGTACTCCAGAAGTAAGGCCAGATCGGGTTGATACCGGCTAAATTGCCTTGTTGCGCCTTTCATTCAGCTAAAGTCACACTCTTGTGATGTGTGTGATTGTATATATAGATGAATATACTTTAAGTATTCAGGGATAATACCAGATTTGGTTGATACCGTCTATATTGTCTTACAGTTAGTGTTTAGTAGTGCCGTTAATAGCCTGGTTGATTCCAGAAATAAGATCATATCGGGTTGATACCGTTTAGATTGTCTTATTGAGCCTTCAATTTTGACCGAAGAGAACAGAGAGTATTCAGGGGTAAGACCAGATCGGGTTGATACCGTCTATATTGTCTTACAGTTAATGTTTATGAGTGTATATATTGGCGAATATACTCAAAGGCACTCCATATCTAACTGCCGTTAAGAGTCTGGTTTAGTCCAGAAATAAGATCAGCTCGGGTTGATACCGTCTAGTTTGTCTTATTCACCCTTCAAAACAGAAAATGGTCGAGTTATACAAAATTTGCATAGCTGAAAACGTACGTGTAAATCAATCGATCGACAGTTTTTTAAACAATACGTTACTATTAGTTAAATCATGTAATGACCATTGTTACATCATTGCTTATACATGTAATTTCTTGTTATATATACTAATCAAAATGTCTAAGTTTCTAAAATACCCACCTAAACATATGTCAGTAATACTGTCATTGTTTTGTGTACTTGGAGATACGGTTGAACTGCAACATAATTAGTTTAAATCGTCCGCTCTGATTGCATGAACACATTTGAAAGTTTGCAAGTCAATGTGTTTTCTTAGTAAAAGTTTTATAACACTTATACATGTGGGTACTTAGGCATTTTGTTAAGTACTTTGAATTAGTGCAACTTTCGATGTTCCGAATTCTACAGCATACCACCTAATGTTATTTTGACACGTAAGAATTACCACTACAAATGCGTTTGCAAAATAATTTTTCGAAATCTTTCAAGTTAACGCTGAATTACAGTTATTTATCTTTCAAACAATATTTAATTTAAAAGGAAGTAATTTAGGATTATCCATGTTTAATTTTATTGTAGACGAAACATTCAATGTGTTTTCTTAGTAAAAGTTTTATAACACTTATACATGTGGGTACTTAGGCATTTTGTTAAGTACTTTGAATTAGTGCAACTTTCGATGTTCCGAATTCTACAGCATACCACCTAATGTTATTTTGACACGTAAGAATTACCACTACAAATGCGTTTGCAAAATAATTTTTCGAAATCTTTCAAGTTAACGCTGAATTACAGTTATTTATCTTTCAAACAATATTTAATTTAAAAGGAAGTAATTTAGGATTATCCATGTTTAATTTTATTGTAGACGAAACATTCACAATAAATGGGTCAACATTTTATGTTTTTCATATTAAATCCTACCAACCTTAAACCTCCAGCGGCCTTTTTTGGCACTGACCGTTCCAAGGCGATAGCCCTATTGTCAACCCGTGTGTGTTTGTGATGTCTAATTTTTCCTGTTATTAATTAGTTTCTGTGTGTGTTTGTGGTTGACTGTCGTCCTTGAATGCTACTTTTCCTGTTCGATTTTTATATATATATTTAAGTAGTGTATAACTGTATGCGGACTTCGATTCATGCAAAGCGTTTTATTAGCACATGTCATGTTTTTATATAAAAAAAAAGGGCAATTCTCTAAAGATATAACAATTTAAACAATCTAAAAAAAGACGTAAAAGTCCTACAGAAAATGATCACAGTCAACCAAAAACACGCACAGAAACAAACAATAATTATAAAGATGATTAAAGGAAATATATGATATAACAATTATAAAAGGGTAGATAATAGGGCTATCGCCTTTGAACGCTATGTGGCAAAACAATGCCCTTGGGCGTTTAAACCAGGATTTAGAGTGCACCAAACCTCACTCTTACGTTATTGTCATCCCATTAAAACGAGATCAAAGGGTCATCATTCAATAAATAGTGACAATGGTCTCATATCTAAATAACTATTGGAGGATTGTTCATGAAATTTGGTAAATATACATACTAATACCTCTCCGATTTCACTGTTACAATATACTAAAGTTAGTATCAATGATGTCATTTTGGAGTTTTGCAGGAAATCGGGAAAAAATATTTGAAGCGTTGAAGGAAACTTGTGGCAGCTTAACTCAATCATTTAAAACAGTTTACAGGTGGGTGCAGCGATTTAAAGTTGGTGTTACAGCCATTTCAGATTAGACATGGTCAGGACGGCATATTTCTGCCACAAACTGTTTTAATTTTGAAAAAGTGAATTGTTGGATGCAGATATAAGATATACATGTGAGGAAATAGCGAATACTGCCTTTAGAGTACTTAAGACCAACGGCGAGGAACAAGCGTATACACTTGCTGGAAGCGGGCTCCATTGTATTTCAAGAAAACGCGACGCCCCATAAATCAGAATATGTAAGGTCGTTAATAACGTCATACGGTCGGGTAGTTTTGAGTCACCGCTTATTCTCCGGGTTTAAATCCATGTGACTTTGATATTTTCCAAAGTTAAAAGAACTTCTTTGAGGAACTCCCCTTTCTGACCTAGATGAGCTACAATGTGCCGTAAAAAACGAAATAAGGCATATCAACTTTGATTGCCTAGCAACCGGTATTGCAATGTTACCAAGCAGATGGAAATCGGTCATTCAATTCAAGGGCTGTTAATATATAGAATAAGTTCAGGTAAGTAAACTTATTTGTATTAAATATAACACTTAATATATTACGCCATTATCACTACTCAATGAGACAAGACAACAAAACGACGGATTTCACGCGCCAAGACGACATTTGAAAGGCGCCAAGACGACAAATAAATGTGGCCCGTTGTCGTCTTTTCACGTGGCGACTTGTCGTCTTGGCGCTTTATTTTTGTCGTTCTGTCGTCAAATCGAAAAGACGACAAAAGGCTGTATGTGTCGTCTTGTCGTCTTGGCACCCGCCAGAACGACAAAACGAAAAGACGACAAAATGCTGTATTGTTGTCTTGTCGTCTTTTCGCCTTCCGGTAGACATGCGCACTGTAATCTATTAAAGTGTCCGAGAAAAGTTGTGTATTTCTACATGCAAATCATATTTTAAAAGCTATTTAGCTACCTCTGAAAATGATATTTGCACAACTATTTTCCACAGTTGGTTTGATGTTGGCCCAACTTAACATTATTGAGGCAAATCATTGGCCCAACAAAACCAACATGTTGGGCCAACGTGGAAACGATGAGTAGAATCAAATCGGCCCATCATAAAAGACCAACATCGGGCCAACAGTGTTTCATAATATTGGCCAAACTATTTTCCACCATCAAATCACAGTTGTCTTGATGTTGGCCCAATTGTTTATTACTATCACAAGGCATTGGTCCAACAATAAACCAACATGTAGGGCCAACGTGGAAACGATGAGCAGAATCAAATAGGCCCAACGTAAAAGACCAATGCAGGGCAACGAAATAGATGAAATTGGTTTGATGTTGGCCCAACATATGCATGCTATCTGGGGCTACGCACGGAATTCGTTTAGTTAGTAAAACACACTTCCTATGTTTTACAGATGCTCATACTACCCGAGAAATAATATATGTTTTAAAACCGTACCGTTCACGTGTAGCTTTCCTTTCAAAAGAAAAGTTGCTTCACTTCATGTAATGGGTTGCCGTAGAAGTTTTTGGGAGTTTTAATGCTTAGGCTCTAATTAATTACAATGCGAAAGGACGACAAGACGACAAATACAGCATTTTGTCGTCTTTTCGTTTTGTCGTTCTTGCGGCGACAAGACGACAAGACGACAAATACAACCTTTTGTTGCCTTTTCGTTTTGTCGTTCTGGTGGGCGACAAACATTTGTTTGTCGTCTTGGTGCCTTTCAAATGTCGCCTTGGCTCGTGAAATCCCTCGTTTTGTCGTCTTGTCGTCTTGGCCGACAAGACGACAAAAATGCTGTTTTGTCGTCTTTTCGCGTGGCGTCTTGTTGGAGACCCGCCTAGACGACAAAACGACATGGCAGAAATCAGCCACCATATTAAACGCCACCGGCCTAGACGCCATCATTTGGTACACAATCCGCCAAGTCATCGCACAATCTAAGAGAAAATAATAGTGGTGTATTGCAAATGGATCAACCACTAAACGTGTGGTGCGTGGCAAAATGATAACAAGTTTAATAAATATTGTATGAAAGTGATGATGACCAAGGATCTTACGACGTTTTAAATCACATAACTATAAAATATATACTCACCAAAAACAAGTACCCCGTTTTTTTGCTGGTATTCCCATAGGCCAGATTTTGAGGGCGTAGGTTTGCTAGAGCAATTCTTTAATTAAACAATGTTTGATGTTTTTAACACACTTCACTGAGTACTAAATATTCCTGTAAACAGTTTCAAATTTGGTCAAGCAATACTCTTTTATGGATATTATGGAAACCTCCAAGGGGGGTAATTTGATGATATTTGATAATCATAAGCTGCTACACACACAATCGGTGTTGTGTTTTTCTGTGATTTTGTTCGAAAGCAACGTATAGAGAATTTGGTCTTGAGCAAATTGAGGCAATGTTTGTAGATTCTAATTGTTTTTACCAAAAATGCATTGCTTAAGAAAAATATGTACCAAACTTTTCAAAAAAAAATAATTTGTTTGGGTGGTGGTCTGATTATTTTATATAGATCATTTCCTGTTTTACTGTCTATATAATAACGGAAAGAAAAATGGGTACTTTTTATGTTTGCTCAATATATTTAAATAAGAAATGTAAGAAGATACAAATGTGAGCAATTAGGGAATGTATACGTGACGGGCAGCTCCACAACTGATATTGTCTCTCGCTTTAGTGAGTATAACCTTTTTCTATGAAATCCAAAATATTTGCAAAATTGAATTAGCGCAAAGAAGGAAGCTTGCCCTCCATCATATGAAAACGCCAGTTAATTCCCAAAATAGTTTACGATTAAAGCCTGAAAACGCGACAAAGAAATTTGATCCTAGTTTACACAAACACTCGACATTGTAAACGTTTGTAAATTGTCCGCTATTTTAAATGTTTTGTTTGGAAACCAGCTGAACCGGATGTCACATAGATCAGACGCTTTTATATATGCCTATCACTGTGTTTTTATTGCATTGATTAAGAAAGTGAGGGGAAACAGTTTTAAATGATCCGTTTATAGAGACATCACGTGGTATGGTCCACACAGCTGACAACCTTGCAATCGATCTGTTTTTGAGGGTCTTATGGGACCTGTCATATTATTCATATATCTTTAAGAACAGTAGGTATAAAGTCAACACGAAATGCATCATTCAAAGAACACTGTCAAAGTACGTAGATAAACAAATCGAACAGGCAAAGAAACATTCAAGGACGACAGTCAACCACAAACAAATGTGTTTAAGGAATAACTGGATCAATGAATGTCATACAATCCCTGTGGGATGACAGACACTATTGATTGGATGTACGGGGAGACTTTCTACGGTCGCCACACAGCACACACAACATTATTGTGGCAGTAAAAGCAGACATAAAGATCGAACAGGAAAAGAAGCACACTTAAATCCTAGCTTGCGGTCCTCTCTACCGTCATCAGGTTTAGGTTTCAGTAAGTTAGGATTTGATCTGCTTGAAGATGTGGATTTCAGGATTCTGACCAATCACTGACCTTATTGTTATATGTACAGTTATACTTAGACGCACCAGTAATTAACAATTGACAATTAGGGATAATAGTTTTGTTCTGCAAAGTAAGGAAAGCAATACATTATATTACTTTTTTTAATATTTCTGTATAGAGTAATGTTTACTGTATTTAAATGCCAAATGCTATGCTTTAACAACTGCTGTATCGTTTGTAAACTCTCTGTGTGCCATAATGATCATAACAGTTTCCCTAGATCTGTAGCCATGCTGTGTTTGATAGTCTGGACTGGTCTTCAGGCTTTTCTTTATTTTGTGTCCCATACTTTGCTTCGTGTTTCCTTGTAATTGTTGTTTGCTTTGAATGCGTTTTGTGGTTAAACCTGTTCTCGGAATGGTTAACGGTCAGTTGAATGTGTTCTATGAATGGTTCACGGTTAGCTGAATGTGTTCTCTGACTGGTGCACGGATAGTTGAATGTGTTATCTCAATGGTTCACGGTTAGTTGAATGTGTTCTCCGAATGGTTCACGGTTCGTTGAATATGTTCTCTGAATGGTTCACGGTTTGTTGAATTATGTTCTCTGAATGGTTCACGGTTAGTTGAATGTGTTCTCTGAATAGTTCACGGTTAGTTGAATGTGTTCTCTGAATGGTTCACGGTTAGTTGAATGTGTTCTCTGAATGGTTCACGGTTAGTTGAATGTGTTCTCTGAATGGTTCACTCTGAATGGTTCACGGTTAGTTGAATGTGTTCTCTGAATGGTTCACGATTAGTTGAATGTGTTCTCTGAATGGTTCACGATTAGTTGAATGTGTTCTCTAAATGGTTCACGGTTAGTTGAATATGTTTTCGGAATGGTTCACGATTAGTTAAATGTGTTCTCTGAATGGTTCACGATTAGTTGAATGTGTTTTCGGAATGGTTCACGGGCAGGTGTATGTGTTCTCTGAATTGTTCACGGTTAGTTGAAAAAAGGCCGCTTGATATAGTTAGCTGGAGGTTTAAACCAGGTTCAAGGGGTGATCTAGAAGTTGGAAACAAATAGTTTAATGATTTGATAGAGATGTTAATGCACTGAAAGGCATGGTGTTATGGATTTTAAAATTGACAAGTCAAGATCATATGACTTAGTATTTGGTTCTCGTTTAATACTCTGTTTTATCTTGCATCACGTTTACGCTAATACATCCTGCAACTGCAAAATGGAATATTGACATAGAGTGCTTCATTTAACGGGATTATATGTATTAAAATTGCAGAAGAAAGGGCAAAATTTGAACTGTGACTTTACAAAGCTTTTGATGATAAACATACCATAGATAAAACGCTTCCTAAAATATACTTGTTGAAATTATTACCCGAAGTAATAACACTGTCACACTGAAGGGCCATCGATTACTGCAGTGTAGACATTGTAATTTAGTTGTCTTCTCTGCATCGGTGATTCGTAAGATAAGCCATGCATTTTGTCTTTTATAAAGATGAGATTAACCAGATCATTTGAGAAATGAGAGTTAGACATGATCAAGTTGCCATCGCGGAAAATAGGAATTTGTGTTTACCGTTATATATAGTTTTTAGTATTTCCCGTATTGACCATTCTAGAATAACGTTTGACGTTGAACAGAATTTTACTCATTTAACCAGAATCAACCATTTAATTTAATAGCTAGAATAGTTATACAACACTTTAATTAACGCATACCGAGGGATCAACACAAACCTGTTGTATATTTTTGTCTCGACTTAGCGATCATATTGTCGTGCGGGTGGTTGTTCGTCCGTTCGTTTGTTCGTAGTGTCGTGCGTCCGATTTTAATTTATTAATATTTTCTTCGTTTCTTTAAGGATTATCACCAAACTCCACCAGAATATTTTATATAAATCCAACATCACGCACACAATTTCGGGTCACTCTGACCTGCTTTCGGCGAAACTATAGGTCACGTGCAGTCTCCGCTACGACATGCGTATCTTGCTTCGTTCTTCAAGAAATTTCACCAATCTTTACCAGAATATTCCTTACCATGCGCAGACAATCGGATCGCTATGACCTACATTCGACGAAATAGAATTCACATCCTGACTCCTGTACGACATGCGTATCTTGCTTCTTTCTGGCAGGATTTTCACCTAAACTTCATCGCAATATTCTTTATATGCATATAACATCATGTGCAAAATTTCGGGTTGCTGTGACCTGCTTAGACCTACGACATGCATCCCACACTGTTACTCCCATTAGTCATGTTCATTAAATTAAATATTAAGTATGTAAGGAATGAATATGCAGGAATCTGATAATGACTATTTTGTAATCTTTTCTGATTCCCTTTCATCTCTTCAAGCCCTGGATAATATGAAACGTGATAACTCAGTTGTGCTTCAACTTTTACAAAAGTACAATTCTCTTATAGTTTATAATGTTATTATTTTCTGCTGCCTTCCAAGCCATGTAGGAATACGTGGTAATGATACACCTGATAGTGCTGCTAAAGCAGCATTAGGTTTACATATATCTAATGCCAAATTACCTTATACTGATTTTAAAAGTTGTATTAACAAATATATTCGTAACTCTTTGCAAGCCGCTTGGGATTTGTCAGTTAGCAATAAACTCCATTCAATTAAACCGTTACTCGGATAATGGCGTTCTTCTAGTAGACCCATTCGTCGGGAAGAATTTGTCCTAGCCCGGAGCAGGATAGGGCATACACGTTATAGTCATTCATATTTATTACAAGGTGAGCAATTACCAGAATGTATACCCTGCTTTGCACCGTTAACGGTCAAACACATCTTGTTGGCATGTGTAGACATTGATCCTCTGTGTCAAAGGTACTACCATGTTAATACTATGAAAGAGTTATTTGATACTATAGCTTTAGTCTTTTTTAAGATTTCCTGAAAGAAATCAGGCTATATAAATCATTATAATATGTTCTTATATATATATGTACTTATTTATATACCCGTTGACGGGCATCCTTTGATTTACATATATAGTTTATATTACTACCATATCATCCCTTATTTGTAAATAGTTTTATCTTTATATATTTACATTAATATTTAATTACTACTTCATTTCTTCATATTTTTCGTTTCGCACAATATGACCTATTTATGTGTCGACGTCACCATTCATTCATTCATTCATTCATTCATCTTTTGTGATTGACATTGTTGTTCGTCAAGTCAAACATCTGGTCTACTTTACTACATCGGGTCAGGAAAGGTAGGCCATGGCCTTGTATAGTTACAACAGCTATTTCAGAATTTCCTATTTGTAATAGCTTATTCCGTCATATTTAGCCATCTATAGTCTTTCTTCAAGAGAATATTAAACTGTCGTGCTTTTCGTGATTCAATTAACTTTACGATCTTTGCCGGAACTATTTCCTCCAGACAAGCGTCGTATAATACGATATTTGAAACATAACAAGTAACATCAATTTCAATCAACAACCATGTGACACATTCAAGCCAATGGCGTCATCGTTAGGCTCACGAAACAAATGCCTCAGCTAATTCATTACTTAAGGAAGAAAAGCACTACTAAAAGGAAACAACAATCCACTTCTCCAAGTGTGGCGGCGTTAATCACTTTCAACGACGTTGCATAGTTTGTCAGTGAGTTTATTGCTACCCATGACTCTTGATCAATCACAGTGTGGCTACTAATGAACTGAATAGTTGTTTAAAGTTACTGAACCTAAACTTTAAATTGCTAATAAGTGACAATTATTGAACTAATAACAAGTGAATAGTTTAGCAGAGATCAGAATTTATAACGAAACAGAGCAATATGTGTTCATTATTTCAAATTAACGACTGTTGTTTTTAAGACAAAATCTCTAGTGGAAGGTTGCGTCGTAAACAGTAATAACTTGACTATGGAAATAGCAAATGGTTTAGCTGTCAGGCACATTGTATCAGAATAACACCTATTATTGTAGAGATGAGGGCCTGCGTCTAAAATTACATTTCAATGTCGTGTAATTAAATATAATGCTTCGTCAACACAGCGAGCGTTAACATTACGGATGAAAAGACGGGCTTTCGACGAGCAAAATCACTAATGCTTTGTGACAACACTTAGTGTCACAGTTGGATTGATGCCATATCCTTTTTTCTTTTACACACGACACATTTAAAGGTTTCTGACTATAGTAATGACAATAAATGATACTTGCAAAGCTGCACACTGAACAAATAGTTATAATTATTGCATACGCATTTACAGATTTGCGTGAACGGTAGTGAAATATGCTTGCTACCGTCTCAATCAAACCGAGACAGCAATATTTCGTATTCATTTTTTTCGGCCGTTTCCAAATGTCCACTTTCATACTCTTTCAATATAGTAACGTCTATAATTGCTCGTATCCGACGCGTGGTAAAATCATTTGGGTGTGAAGTGTACGTGGTTTGATTGATTGAATTGGATTTTATAGTCGCACCAACAGCTAAGGTCATATGGCGACTTTCCAGCTTCCATTGGTGGAGGAAGACCCCAGGTGCCCCTCCGGGCAATTTTCGTGCACGGGCGGGCACCTGGGTAGAACCACTGATGTTCCGCAAGCCAGCTTGATAGCTTCCTCACATAAAGATTCCTAGGCCCCTGAGGGATCGAACCTACAGCGGTGAGGGGCAAGTGATTTCAAGTCACAGACGTTAACCACTCGGCCACGGACGCCCGTAAGTGTAAGTGGAACGTCTCTTTTGCAAAATAGTTCGGGATTGGTGCAATACAGTCACATGCATTACGTCACAGGATAACAACAGATCGTAGCATTTTGTTTTCATTCTAGAAATGTCTCACGATGTTACAAACATATGCATGTTTCAATACATACTTTTGATGAAAATACAATGTTACGACCTTTGTTTTTGTTCTAATTATTATTTTTTTACATTAAATATGCATAGGCATTAAAAGGTTAATAGATTTGTTTTGGGAAATATGACTAGTTCTTCCGCGTTAAATATTGCGCTCGTAAAGTCGCGCTATATTAATACGCGTAAGAACTAGTGCATTTCTACCAATACAAATATATTGACCTATATGCGATAGACTACAATGTTATTGTCTACTGTTCAAGTAATCGAAAGTCAACATTTGTAGTAGTATATCAATACAATTCTGTAAATTAGAAACCCGGTTTTGAAATATTGACGGAAATATGTGTAGATGCTTAGTACTTGATGTTCGTGATATCTTAATAACTTAATTCAACACTCCAGTTGTGGGGTTTGGCCTGGGTGTTAAAAAAAAAAGAAAAAGAAAGATATAAAAATCGGACAGGAAAAGTAGCATTCAATGACGACAGTCAACCACAAAACACAAAAACAAACACGCAAACAGACAAACGAGAAGGCAAAAGTAATAAAAATGCAAACGACATCACAAACACAAAAGGGCTGACAATAGGGCTTCCGCCTTGGAACGGTCAGTGGCCAGAAAGGCCACTGGGGGTTTAAACCAGGTTCTAGGGAGCACCAAACCTCACACTTATAATTACCCTATTGTCATCCCAGTTAAAGGGGACAGTGTAAATAAAGAAATCCCCGGCATGAAATATTCTCTAACCAACAAGGCAGCGTTAATAGGCAATATAAGTAAAACACCTAGATGCTCGTGTATATATAAATACAAAAAAAAGCAGCCTAGAAAGCCACAATGAAGGTGCGCGATGACTTGGCAGAAGCCAGAGCAACAAGAGAATAAACCATTGAGGGCACGACAAAACCAGACCGCGGACAAACATCAAAAGCCACCGTCCTAATGGGTATCATAGGGTCCACAGCCTGTCCGGTCATCGTACAATTAAAGAGGAAAGCGTAGTGGCGAACTGTAAAAGGGTCCACCACCAAGCATGCAGTATGTTGCAAAATGAAAGGGTCATAACCTCTTTTGATAAACCTTTTAACAAGATTAACAAAGATAGTATGAAAGTGATCATGACCAAGAATTTTACGAAGTCGTGTATATTGTGGCTATAGGGTTGGATTCTCAAAATATGCAATGTATGTATATACCTCGTCGTCAGTAGTTTTAGAAATGGTGTACATCTGTTGGTAAAATCGAGCTGTTCTTGGCGGGATAGTTACTTTAATGGGTGTCATTATGCTGTATTGCTTAATATTGATTTAGTGTGTATAAAGAGTATGTTGATTTAGTATGTATAAAGAGTATGTTGATTTAGTATGTATAAAGAGTATGTTGATTTAGTGTGTATAAAGAGTATGTTGATTTAGTGTGTATAAAGAGTATGTTGATTTAGTGTGTATAAAGAGTATGTTGATTTAGTGTGTATAAAGAGTATGTTGATTTAGTGTGTATAAAGAGTATGTTGATTTAGTATGTATAGAGAGTATGTTGATTTAGTATGTATAAAGAGTATGTTGATTTAGTGTGTATAAAGAGTATGTTGATTTAGTGTGTATAAAGAGTATGTTGATTTAGTGTGTATAAAGAGTATGTTGATTTAGTATGTATAAAGAGTATGTTGATTTAGTGTGTATAAAGAGTATGTTGATTTAGTGTGTATAAAGAGTATGTTGATTTAGTGTGAATAAAGAGTATGATTTAGTGTGAATAAAGAGTATGTTGATTTAGTGTGTATAAAGAGTATGTTGATTAGTGTGATTATAAAGAGTATGATTTAGTGTGTATAAAGAGTATGTTGATTTAGTATGTATAAAGAGTATGATTTAGTGTGTATAAAGAGTATGTTGATTTAGTGTGTATAAAGAGTATGTTGATTTAGTGTGAATAAAGAGTATGTTGATTTAGTGTGTATAAAGAGTATGATTTAGTGTGTATAAAGAGTATGTTGATTTAGTGTGAATAAAGAGTATGATTTAGTGTGTATAAAGAGTATGTTGATTTAGTATGTATAAAGAGTATGTTGATTTAGTGTGTATAAAGAGTATGATTTAGTGTGTATAAAGAGTATGTTGATTTAGTATGTATAAAGAGTATGATTTAGTGTGTATAAAGAGTATGTTGATTTAGTGTGTATAAAGAGTATGTTGATTTAGTGTGAATAAAGAGTATGTTGATTTAGTGTGTATAAAGAGTATGATTTAGTGTGTATAAAGAGTATGTTGATTTAGTGTGAATAAAGAGTATGATTTAGTGTGTATAAAGAGTATGTTGATTTAGTGCGTATAAAGAGTATGTTGATTTAGTGTGTATAAAGAGTATGATTTAGTGTGTATAAAGAGTATGTTGATTTAGTGTGTATAAAGAGTATGTTGATTTAGTGTGAATAAAGAGTATGATTTAGTGTGTATAAAGAGTATGTTGATTTAGTGTGTATAAAGAGTATGTTGATTTAGTGTGTATAAAGAGTATGATTTAGTGTGTATAAAGAGTATGTTGATTTAGTGTGTATAAAGAGTATGATTTAGTGTGTATAAAGAGTATGTTGATTTAGTGTGTATAAAGAGTATGTTGATTTAGTATGTATAAAGAGTATGTTGATTTAGTGTGTATAAAGAGTATGATTTAGTGTGTATAAAGAGTATGTTGATTTAGTGTGTATAAAGAGTATGTTGATTTAGTGTGTATAAAGAGTATGATTTAGTGTGTATAAAGAGTATGTTGATTTAGTGTGTATAAAGAGTATGATTTAGTGTGTATAAAGAGTATGTTGATTTAGTGTGTATAAAGAGTATGTTGATTTAGTGTGTATAAAGAGTATGTTGATTTAGTGTGTATAAAGAGTATGTTGATTTAGTGTGTATAAAGAGTATGTTGATTTAGTGTGTATAAAGAGTATGTTGATTTAGTGTGAATAAAGAGTATGATTTAGTGTGAATAAAGAGTATGTTGATTTAGTGTGTATAAAGAGTATGATTTAGTGTGTATAAAGAGTATGTTGATTTAGTGTGTATAAAGAGTATATTGATTTAGTGTGTATAAAGAGTATGTTGATTTAGTGTGAATAAAGAGTATGATTTAGTGTGAATAAAGAGTATGTTGATTTAGTGTGTATAAAGAGTATGTTGATTTAGTGTGTATAAAGAGTATGATTTAGTGTGTATAAAGAGTATGTTGATTTAGTATGTATAAAGAGTATGATTTAGTGTGTATAAAGAGTATGTTGATTTAGTGTGTATAAAGAGTATGTTGATTTAGTGTGAATAAAGAGTATGTTGATTTAGTGTGTATAAAGAGTATGATTTAGTGTGTATAAAGAGTATGTTGATTTAGTGTGTATAAAGAGTATGTTGATTTAGTGTGAATAAAGAGTATGATTTAGTGTGTATAAAGAGTATGTTGATTTAGTGTGTATAAAGAGTATGTTGATTTAGTGTGTATAAAGAGTATGATTTAGTGTGTATAAAGAGTATGTTGATTTAGTGTGTATAAAGAGTATGTTGATTTAGTGTGAATAAAGAGTATGATTTAGTGTGTATAAAGAGTATGTTGATTTAGTGTGTATAAAGAGTATGTTGATTTAGTGTGTATAAAGAGTATGATTTAGTGTGTATAAAGAGTATGTTGATTTAGTGTGTATAAAGAGTATGTTGATTTAGTGTGAATAAAGAGTATGATTTAGTGTGTATAAAGAGTATGTTGATTTAGTGTGTATAAAGAGTATATTGATTTAGTGTAGTGTGTATAAAGAGTATGTTGATTTAGTGTGTATAAAGAGTATGATTTAGTGTGTATAAAGAGTATGTTGATTTAGTGTGTATAAAGAGTATGTTGATTTAGTGTGTATAAAGAGTATGATTAAGTGTGTATAAAGAGTATGTTGATTTAGTGTGAATAAAGAGTATGTTGATTTAGTGTGTATAAAGAGTATGTTGATTTAGTGTGTATAAAGAGTATGATTTAGTGTGTATAAAGAGTATGTTGATTTAGTATGTATAAAGAGTATGATTTAGTGTGTATAAAGAGTATGTTGATTTAGTGTGTATAAAGAGTATGTTGATTTAGTGTGAATAAAGAGTATGTTGATTTAGTGTGTATAAAGAGTATGATTTAGTGTGTATAAAGAGTATGTTGATTAGTGTGTATAAAGAGTATGTTGATTTAGTGTGAATAAAGAGTATGATTTAGTGTGTATAAAGAGTATGTTGATTTAGTGTGTATAAAGAGTATGTTGATTTAGTGTGTATAAAGAGTATGATTTAGTGTGTATAAAGAGTATGTTGATTTAGTGTGTATAAAGAGTATGTTGATTTAGTGTGAATAAAGAGTATGATTTAGTGTGTATAAAGAGTATGTTGATTCAGTGTGTATAAAGAGTATATTG
>JAWPHD010002157.1:0-122500 GCA_037043455.1 Cyrtodaria siliqua
GTCTTGCCCGCATTATGGTACAGTGTTAGCTGTCTTACCTGCATTATGGTAAGGTAAACGAAATTATGGCCAGCTGTGATAGCTATCTAATCTGCATTATGGTAAAGTAAACAGAATTGTGGCCAGAGGTGTAAGCTGTCTTGCCTGCATTATGGTAAAGTCAGTGGAATTGTGACAAGCAGTGTAAGCTATCTTATCTGCATTATGGTGAGGTAAACGAAATTGTGGCCAGGTAAATGAACTTGTGGCCAGCTGTGATAGAATTTTATCTGCTTTATGATAAGGTAAACGGAATTGTGGCCAGCGGTGATAGCTATCTTATCTGCATTATGGGAAGGTAAACGCACATGTGGCCAGCTGTGATACTGTGATACTATCTTATCTGAATTATGGTAAAGTAAACAGAATTGTGGCCAGAGGTGTAAGCTGTCTTGCCTGCATTATGGTAAAGCCATTGGAATTGTGGCCAGTGGTGTAAGCTATCTTATCTGCATTATCTGCATTATGGTAAAGTAAACAGAATTGTTGCCAGAGGTGTAAGCTGTCTTGCCTGCATTATGGTAAAGCCATTGGAATTGTGGCCAGAGGTGTAAGCTGTCTTTCCTGCATTATGGTAAAGTCAGTGGAATTGTGGCAAGCAGTGTTAGCTGTCTTGCCTGCATTATGGTAAAGTCAGTGGAATTGTGGCGAGCAGTGTAAGCTGTCTTGCCTGCATTATGGTAAAGTCAGTGGAATTGTGGCAAGCAGTGTAAGCTGTCTTGCCTGCATTATGGTAAAGTCAGTGGAATTGTGGCGAGCAGTGTAAGCTGTCTTGCCTGCATTATGGTAAAGTCAGTGGAATTGTGGCAAGCAGTGTAAGCTGTCTTGCCTGCATTATGGTAAAGTCAGTGGAATTGTGGCAAGCAGTGTAAGCTGTCTTGCCTGCATTATGGTAAAGTCAGTGGAATTGTGGCCAGTGGTGTAAGCTGTCTTGCCTGCATTATGGTAAAGTCAGTGGAATTGTGGCCAGTGGTGTAAGCTGTCTTGCCTGCATTATGGTAAAGTCAGTGGAATTGTGGCAAGCGGTGTAAGCTGTCTTGCCTGCATTATGGTAAAGTCAGTGGAATTGTGGCAAGCAGTGTAAGCTGTCTTGCCTGCATTATGGTAAAGTCAGTGGAATTGTGGCAAGCAGTGTAAGCTGTCTTGCCTGCATTATGGTAAAGTCAGTGGAATTGTGGCGAGCAGTGTAAGCTGTCTTGCCTGCATTATGGTAAAGTCAGTGGAATTGTGGCGAGCAGTGTTAGCTATCTTATCTGCATTATGGTAAGGTAAACGTCAGTCTAAGCTATATTACCTGCACTATAGATAAACTGAATTGTGGCCAGTCTAAGCTGTGTTTCCTACATTATGGTAAAGTGAACATAACTGTGGTCAGTCTAAGCTGTGTTACCTGCATTATAGTAAAGTGAACTGAATTGTGGTCAGTCTAAGCTGTGTTACCTGCATTATAGTAAAGTGAACTGAATTGTGGCCAGTCTAAGCTGTCTTACCTGCATTATGGTCAGTCTAACCTGGTTACCTGCATTATAGTAAAGTGAACTGAATTGTGGCCAGTCTACGCTGTGTTTCCTGCATTATGGTAAAGTGATCAGAATTGTGGTCAGTCTAAGCTGTGTTACCTGCATTATAGTAAAGAGAACTGAATTGTGGCCAGTCTAAGCTGTCTTACCTGCATGAACAGAATTGTGGTCAGTCTAAGCTGTGTTACCTGCATTATAGTAAAGAGAACTGAATTGTGGCCAGTCTAAGCTGTCTTACCTGCATGAACAGAATTGTGGCCAGTCTAAGCTCTGCTACCTGCATTATAGTAAAGTGAACAGAACTGTGGTCAGTCTAAGCTGTCTTACCTGCATTGTGGTAAAGTGAACTAAATTGTGGCGAGTCTAAGCTGTGTTACCTGCATTATAGTAAAGTGAACTAAATTGTGACCAGTCTAAGCTGTGTTACCTACATTATAGTAAAGTGAATTGAATTGAATTGAATGTTGTTTAACGGCTCATCAACACAGTATAGGTTATTTAGAGCCGCCCCAGAGAGAGGGGAAGGATACATAGGAATCCGGGAACCTGCCCTACTCTTATTATCGAATAGATTCCTATGGTTCTTTAACGTGCTCGGAGGATAGACCGATACACGGGACCGCCCGGTTTACGTCCCCATCCGACGGACGGGGCTAAGGGAAAGTGTCTTGCCCAAGAACACACCGACGGAACTCAGTGGCACCACGGAGGATTGAACCCGGGGCCTCCGGTTACAAATCCGCCGCGCTACCGACTGCGCCACGCCAGCCCTTATAGTAAAGTGAACTGAACTGTGTCAGTATAAGCTGTCTTACCTGCATTATGGTAAAGTGAACAGAACTGTGGTCAGTCTAAGCTGTGTTACCTACATTATAGTAAAATTAACTGAACTGTGTCAGTCTAAGCTGTCCTACATTATGGTAAAGTGAACAGAACTGTGGTCAGTCTAAGCTGTGTTACCTGCATTATGGTAAAGTAAACAGAGTTGTGGCCAGTCTAAGCTGTCCTACCTGCATTTTTTCTGGATTTTGTGATAAGTATCCTGGACGACCGCCATGGCCTTGAGAACATGCGGATTTTTAGTTTTCCGGCACCAAAGACAGTAAATCAGGAAGCACCCCAGGCCTGCGGTAATGGCGCCCAGGCAAATACCGATCAACTTCATTTCTTCCGTGCTGTAACACATTATATTGTTCTTTTTATTTTTCACAAAGTTTGTTAAATATTTATACAAGAAGATATGTGCTTGTGTAGGTTACGGAGGTTACAGTCATGTTATAACTTATCTAATTGTACACTATGAATGCAGTTATTTGAAGGAAACACCCGAAAGATATCCGGCGCATTGATTGGTAAGAGCCTTGGTATCACCTGTCTCCTCAGACCAGTCTGTTAGGTTGGCTAGGTGTGGTCTAAGGCGTCTGTTGTTTAGCAAGGAGGGTTTGTAGTAATCCAGGGCTCTTGGTTCAAATCAGCTAGTAAGTGGTTCAACATCCTCTCCACATATATATAGAAAAGTGTACAATAATACAAAACAAGATGGAGGAATTTCCTTAAACATGTTAAACATGTATGCTTAACTCTTAACCCGCTAAGCACGACTATAATAGCCTTTGAGTCCATTGTAAACCCAGATCAGCTTGCGAGTAAGGCTGATCAGGGTTTACAATATGTGGCTGCTGATCAGTCATTTCCCCCAAAACACCCCTTTGTCACATAAATGGACTGGTCTTAATTCAAAGAAAGAACAGTCTATTATATATATGTAGTGGGTTAAGGGTTAACAAATAAACAGTGATGTATGCTTAAAGTTCCCCGGCCATGTTTTGTTTCATGAACATGTTTATGTTTATTTAAATCGAAATCAATACACAACAATAGATATTTACAATTCACATGTTGCAATATCTGTGAAAATAATTAATCCACAATTATCTGTAAATAGTTGTGCAGCTCTACAATTCAGATACCTCATGTCGCCATGCAGTCACGCAGTGGTAAACGTAGTATCTATACGTCATGCAACTACCGTAATACTTATTTTAACATGCAACTTAGTAGAGGTTTTAAATATACCGAGGGAAAAAAGCAAGTTTTTGTTGCACCACAATATTTTTGCATGACACAATATTTTAGTAAATATCTTAATGACGTAACGAATAAATGAACGTAGGGGTAAAGCCTGTAAAGTCCCAAAATGTCAGTATAATCATGTATACAATATTATTTTATATAAAAAACTTGCTAAACCTTTTTCCCTCAGTATATAAAATTATGTTTCTCTCCGGGACTATCAAGAAATGTTCATATGATGTTTAAGAGTTAAATTTGTTAATTGATAATAATTGATAAAAAGGGTGGCCATTCATCTTTAAGTTTCTTATATCCTTAAAAAGATGTAACTAGTAAACTATGATAGAATCAAATTTATGATGCGAAATGTGCCAACTCCATGTGTAGACCAATTCTGCACTGACAAAGCGAGATTTGATGGATCACACATAAGTACACATGATGTTACAGAATGTTGTTTATACAAGGCAGAAATTGCAAATTTTCTTATAAACACTTAGTTTTTACTTGGTAAATCTATAAAGGTATTTTAAGACTTACATTTTATAACACCTGTGTAGCATACACTTTGGGTACGGTATGCTATATTTCACTTGCACTTAACCATTAACCCGCTATATATATATAATGGACTGTTCTTTCTTTGAATTAAGACCATTCCATTTATGTGACAAAGGGGTGTTTTGGGGGAAATGACTGATCAGCAGCCGGACATTGTAAACCCTGATCAGCGGGCTGATCTAGGTTCACAATGGACGCAAAGGCTATTATAGTCGTGCTTAGCGGTTTAAGGGTAATAGTTTGTAACACTGTACTGTTTTTTGTCATTTATTTAAAGAAACAACTAGTAATATAACTGAACCTTTGAAATTATTTGTATGCAAGTGATCATATTATTTTATTTTTTTAAACTGGCAGCATCAGGTTAGTTTTTCTACATAACTTGCATTGTTTAATCATTAATATTAATTATAAGATTATAAGAATAGAATATGCTTTTGCATATTACTAACTGTTGATTATAATGCGCAATAGTACATTTAAACATTTGGAAGAAAAAGAAGAAGAAATGAAAATTTAATATTTTATTTAATTATATGCAAACAGGTTTAAAGTCAAAATGATACTGGACTGATAAACTGAGACCCTGATTTTAATGCTTGATAAAAACTTCAAGATTGCTGTGTGTCCCTTTAATATAATTCGAGTGTGATAAGCTTCGATTCAGTAGCAGAGTACTCAAATGCCAGTTTGTCAGAACCAACCATATTTATTGCGTACTAGTTTCGTATAATATTTTTTAAAATATGTTTACAAATATTTTCCTTATATAAGGCTCTAACCGACCTTCGGTTCAGTAGACACATAGCAGACGACGCTCTAACCGACTGCGCAGTTGGTTTGTTGCGGTAATAAATAGTATATAACAAATGCCACGATCGTAGGTATACACTGGTACACAATGTATTAATGCTGTTCATGTACCCGGTACTAAAGACAGGAACCCAGGTACATTTCTTTATGCCTGCGTTTAATTATTAAGTTACCTGAATGTCCTTATAATGTTTCATACATTAAACGTTGGCTTCGTTTACAGACAGTATAAGTGCAAATATACTGTGGTGCAGAATAATAAAATTATATTGCATAAACAATGTAAATAATATCTGCTCCATAAAAAACCCAACCATGCATTTTATCACGCACCTGTCTCGTAATTAAGCTAGTAATCAGTAGTTATTGCTATTGCGTCAGTGTTTCTATTCTGCGAGAAAAGCTGACATTGCAGGTGTATACTTTGGATGAAAACTAATAGTTAATGGGCGGGCGGTATTTCTCTATGTACTGATTAGTGAATAGGTAACAGTCAATGTGTTGGTTAAAATCGCACACCCGCCCACTCCCTGCACAATCTGACATATTCCTGATTAACATTTTGCATTTTGGAAAATAATTTATATAATAAAGATTTATTTTTTGATGTATTATGTCTTAGAAATAAGATATTATTTGCGGAATAAATTTAAGTTAGATATAAATAAATAATATTTTATGAAATTTCATGAGGTGGATTTTGTCCAGTTATGCTAAAATGACCAGGGCAGGATTTTGTCCTTACACCTTATTTGGAACCTTACATCCATGTATGGTAAAGGCTTTGGAACCTTACATCCATGTATGGTAAAGGCTTTGTCTATTTCTAGTAACAGCGACCTTGACATTGACCCATGTGACCAAAATGCATTCCCAAGCCTCCTTTCCATATAAGCTACCTACACAACAAATTGTGTTGCAATATCTTATTCCTATCTAAATAAAAGTTATTGCCAGAAACTATTTTTCTATTTTTACTAACAGCGACCTTGACCTTAACATGAGTGACATCAAATGCAACCCCAAGCTTAATTTCCATATAAGTACTTACACAGCAATTTTCGTTGCAATATCTCATTTCTAACTGAAGTTATTGGCCAGAAACCATTTTTCTATTTTTAGTTACAGTGACTTTGACCTTGACCCGGTGATGTCTCAAATGCAATACAAAGCTTCCTTTCCATATAAGCTACCTACACAACAAGTTTTGTTGCAGTTACTTATTCCTATCTAGAGTAATTGGCCAGAAATATTTTTTCTATTGTTAGTGACAGTGACCTTGAACTCAGTGACCTCAAATGCAATACCATATCAGCTACATACACAGCAAGTTTTGTTCAAATAGCTCATTCCTAACTGAAGTTATTGTCTGGAAACTATTTTCTATTTTTAGTAATACTTGACCACCAAACTTCCTTTCCACAAAAGCTACCTCCACAAAAAGTGTTGTCGGCAATAACTTATTCCTAACTAAAGTTGTAGCATGGTCACTGTAATTCCTTTTTATTTGCACAGGTGGAAATCGTTTAATTGAAAACCACACCTATCAGAATAAATGGTGTACTCTAACTACCAGTTATTGGAAGTTAGAGTATGACAGAAAGCTGAAATGGACATGCCACAAAACAGAGTATGGTCTCATCTCGTTGGTTAGTTTAAACAGGGAGTACATATACTTACTCCCTGGTTTAAACATATTTATTTTACATCGATTGCAAAACAAGTTCTTGCAACTTAGATTAATGACTCTCGATGGCTTCCTGGGTAGAACCAGTACTAAGCAATGTGGATTAATTATCTTGCTCAAGGATATATAACGTGGCCGCGGAGAGGATCGAACCCACGACCTCTCGATCTAGAGTTTGGCGCTCTACCACTGAACCACGCACTAAAAATGGTAAATTATATTGTTGATGGTGGATAACGTTTTGCAATGCACTCCATGACCTAGAGGACAAACATATCAAGATATATTTCAGGCGTATATATCGAGTATTTTTTACGTAAGTATGGAATCTCGCCATCAAAACTTCTTTCACTTCATTATCGACTTCCAGCCGACCAATCGTATCGGTATCATTTTCATCTAGAGATATTGTTAGATCATCATAATGACCACCAATCGATGTGACCTGTCAATACAAATGAAGAAACTTTTTTTTTGTGCCATTACTGAAAATAAGCATATGCCGAGTTGGTTGAAACTCGAATCCAAACAATCTTTACCCATGATTAAGCAGACTCATCATAAACTAAAGTACATATAAAAATCAAACAGGAAAAGTAGCTTTCAAGGATGACAGTCAACCACAAACACACACAGAAACAAAGAACAACTATATATAAAGATGAATAAAAGGCAAGATAATACATCACAAACACACAAGGGTTGACAATAGGGCTACCGCCTTGGCAAAAAGTGGCAAAAAAGGCCGCTGGGAGTTTAAACCAGGTTCTAGGGTGCACCAAACCTCATTCTTACCCTATTGTCATCCCAATAAATGGGACAGTGTAAATAAAAAAAATCCCCGCCAGGTTAAAATCTCTATAACAAACAAGGCAGCATTAATAGGCAATATAAGTAAAACACATAAATTATGTATATATAATATATAAAAATAAATAAATAAAAAAGCCTAGAAAGCCACACAGTAAGTACTCAAGGACTTGGCAGAAGCCAGACAGAGTAACAAGAGAACAAACCGTTAAGTGTACCACAAGATAAGATTAAAGACAAACATCAAACGTAAATCAACATTAGCCTTGTCTGTCCACAAATCTACTGTGGATGTAGGTGGAGACACACAGCTAACCTTTGTGGACTGCTTAATATATACTACACACAGTTGGATATAGCTACAATGTTTATCTTAAACCAGAACCCAAACAAAATAAGTATGAAGAAGGGAAAACAGCAGTTCGGGATATCAGCAATACCAACAAAAAATCTCGGTGTTTATTCCTGCAATGTTATGTTGTGTCACAACTTCAATAACGTCTCTGAAATGCATTAGAACAAAAAGCAGTGATCAGACGATGAGCAATTCCTTCTTACTGCAGATGAAGAGAATATGGAAAAGACAGGCATGGTTGACTTATTTAATCTGATATTCTGCTGTGTTTCTGGATTCCAAAACAGTTGAAGATATTACTTTTGCAATGTGTGCGCGAATAACTACTCTGTTTTTCATAGCGTTTCCAGACTATATCCCTCATGATGTTTTCTCCTCGTTCTTTTTTGTTGATCAGTAAATGGTTAAATCTAACATTTAACTGATTTCGTCTTATTGTGGCCAACAGATATATGCGTTATAAAAAAATAGACAAAATAAACAGTCGCATTGGCCACATCGTATGAAAGCGAGTGTATAGAAACATATAACTATGGTACAAAAAATAACAATATATCATATGTATATGCTAAAGAGGCCCTCCTATTGAGTTTTCTTGTTCACTGGCTCCCTTAAAGTAATGACCATTGTCCCCCATCCACCCACACCCCATCCCACTCACACACACGTGTTTTTCTTTTAGGACACTGTTCCCTAGATCCTTAAAATTAGGCGATGATATTTGGAACCCTTCAAGTTATTGCAAGTGTTCCCCAGATCCCTATAATTAAAACAATTGGCCATATATTCCAGATCTCCAAAACCTCTTTGAGGATCTCAACAAATTGTGTGCTAATTATTGAGCAACCCAATAATATCATGGTCATCATCAGCAGCAGCAACAGCAGCAGCATGAGTAGTGTTATATAGGTAAAACATGTGTAATTATTACCTGCCACCAGGTTTACAGCAACCTTTCGCTCCGCCAATTGTGCAGCATTCTGTTTTCCCCAAGTCGGCCATTGTCTGTGTCGTACAGTCGACATAGTTTTCGAATGCCGTCGCATCCTTACTGGCGTCGACAATACACTTAGAGTCATCATATGCAGCTGTAGTTGCGGTCCATTTTAGAGTAAAAAATAAAATATTGAAATTATATTTTGCAATAAATATATAAATTATGTTGTAGTTACGACCATCTTGAGCTCGTATACTTTCTCTTTCTTTTTTGATCTCTTCAAAATCGTTTACACAAAGATTATCATCGTCGTGTTTAAAATATGTTGAGATTTTCAGATGGTCTTATTACGCCAGTCAAAAAAATGTCAAATATAATCAGGTTCTATGCACCAAACCTCACTCTTCTAGTAAAAAGGGACAGTGTAAATAAAGAATTCCCAAACAAGGCAGCATTAATATGCAATATAACAGGGGCGTACCTGGGCATACGCACTGACGCACATGCACATGCGTACAGGCTATTAAAGAAGCAAACAAATAAAAAGCGCAAAAAATGCGAAAAATGCAATAAAAACTGAAGGTATAGGAGGGTTAGGCACATTTGTGAATCCAAAACTCGATGGTGCGTATACCTAAATTAGCCCCAGGAACGCCCCTGTATAAATATAACAAAAAATGATCAGGTATATATAGAGGATCTTACATGAGTACTCATTCATTACTGAATTTATTAAACTCGTTAGCAAAAATGATATAATGCTCGGCTCTTTTAAACTCGTAAGCAAAAATGATATAATGCTCGGGCCGAGCCGAGCATTATATCATTTTTGCTAACGAGTTTAATAAATTCAATAATAAGAGCCGAGCATTATATCATTTTTGCTAACGACCGAGCATTATATCATTTTTGCTAACGAGTTTAATAAATTCACTAATGAATGAGAACAAATGTTAGATTCTATCTATTACATAACTTTTAACGTCACATTACGTCAGAAAACGTACATGTTGACGTCATTAACAATATGTTATACCACTAGTGAAATATCAAAAATACTGAATGGCATGTTATGTGATAAATGAATATAAAACAAACAAAAGCCTAGAAAGCTACAAAGCAAGTACGCAGTGACTTGGCAGAAGCTTGAGCAATGGGAGAATAATTGTAAACCATTAAGGACGGACACAACAAGACAAGATCGGAGATAAACATTAAACGCTAATGTTAACGTAGGTAGACCTCAGCATAGAGTTCACTTTTTGTGCGGTCATCGATCATCCCACAATCCAGTCATCTCACAATCAAAACGGAAAGCGTAGTGGCAAACTGTAAATTGGTCAACCACTAAACATGCGATGTGTTGCACATGCAATGCGTTGCAAAATGATAGTGTCATAGCCTCGTTTGGAAGTCGTTGTCGTAATATAATATGTAAAAGCTGTATAACTTGGTATCTGAGGCTGAGTGTAATAATTATTGTTGTTTTTGCACTGATAATAGGCACGAGTAAAGAAGGTTAATGTGTGATCAACACAATTTCATCATCAGGCATATTTTGGCTGAACACAGTAGTCAACTTTACCCGAGCATACTTGCAACAGATGCCGATTTATAAACTGCATTGTTTTCCTTAACCGTAGGCCCTCAACTTATGAACAGAGTACCTTATCCTGAAGTCATTACATGTATAGGCTTGCCCTCGTAATGCAAGCCAGATATCACAGCAACTGTATGAAAAATAAGTATAAAGTGTTTTATTCCATTTCTGTGGGTGAAAGATTGGGATTTCTTAGTGAAAGAATATACATAATCGCTAAATTTTAATAACTAATTCCGAACACAAAAATAACTTTTGTTTATATGGTATTTTCAACACGTAAGGTTATATATGACTGTAGATTTTTTTGTGATGAAGGCAGACCCCCCACTTTTCCTGTGTAGAACCAGTACTGTACACCTCCCGCCATCCGTAAGAACTGGGATGATAAAGCCCTGGTAAGAATCGATACTTCCTCAGTTACAAGTCGAGCTCCCAGTGGGATTCGAACCCGCAGCGTTGAGAGGCACTGTGACGTTGAAATATGACGTCAATAAAGTGTTGCTGTTTTAAAATATAATAAATAGATTATTTAACTGCTGAGATCGATTATAGGAAAATATGCTCGTTCGTGAAAAGAACCACACGTCTACCATCTGAGGCTCTCGTGAAGGATTTTGCTATAATCGATCCCAGCAGTTAAATAATCTCCATTTAATGCACTATATGATCAGTAATGAATATTACATTCATTTGCAGTGAATTTCATTGCTTCAAATAATATGTATCAGTATACCATATATTTTAATTTAGAACTATGATGTAATAGTTCTTGTAACGGTGGAGCAAATATGCCAAAATTCCCTTTAAAATAGGTAAACAATTCAGACAATTAACATGTTTCAGCTTGACAAAGGAAACAACAGTCTTGTGTCTATTTTTGAATTCTGGTTAATCTCGCTTAATAATCATCCTGCAATATTGTACCACTCGTATCTCAGATTTGAGCGTCTCCCGTATCTCAGATTTGAGCGTCTCCCGTATCTCAGATTTGAGCATCTCTCGTATCTCAGATTTGAACGTCTCCCGTATCTCAGATCTGAACGTCTCCCGTATCTCAGATTTGAGCGTCTCTCATATCTCAGATTTGAGCATCTCTCGTATCTCAGATTTGAGCGTCTCCCGTATCTCAGATTTGAGCGTCTCTCATATCTCAGATTTGAGCATCTCCCGTATCTCAGATTTTAGCGTCTCCCGTATCTCAGATTTGAGCATCTCTCGTATCTCAGATTTGAGCGTCTCACCATTCAGTAAAAAGAAGATCCACTAATATAATGCACATGTGTAAAGCACAGCAGGAAATAGAAAGTAAAATAAACTTGATCCATCCTACCTTCTATAGTTGTAAGTATTGTGACAGCAAAACCTAAACATAATCCAAAAAGCGTTGACATTTTTTAAATTTCTTTTTGCAGATTTTAAGCGATTGACCAATTAATCACTGCCAAAGAATGATCAATGGACCACTCGCAATGGTCATTTGTATTCATAGGGTGACCAAAATTGATTCTTTACCTTTTTATTGACCAAGCGCTGAGTTTGTGTTCCAGGCTCATGAAATATGCATGTAAATTGAAAAGGAACAGTTTAATTTATGCAATAACAATATTTCATCTACAAACTGCAAACTGGCAGGTAACCAAAACTGACCAATAAGCAAAAGTCAAGTAATACAAATTAAAGAGACTGCGGCAATCTTGGTTATGATTAAAATGGAGTATTAGTATTAATATTTTTTAATTATATTTAGCAAGCTGTTTGAGCGATAATATTTAAACATATGATAGAATAAAGAATAACTTGCAAATTGTAAGCTAAAAGGCAATTTTTTATATATATAGGCCTATGCATTTTTTTATTTACTTTATTTTAAGATATAGCCTATATATATATAGTAGAGAAAATCATACATTGAACAGAACACCTTTCACAAACACTGGATCCAAAAAGGATACTAAATGATAGACTAATTTGTTAAAATACAATGTGGAAAATTATCATTTACAGTGCTATCAACAAAATAAAATAAAAAATCTTAGCTAGCGTGTATACTAATATAAAATAAAAGAAAGTATATAAATAAAAAAAAAATGCATGATTTAATTATATGCAAGCTGGTTTAAAGTTAACATTATATTGGAATAATATACGGAATTGCTAATTTTAATGCTTTTTTAATTCTTCAAGATTGTCGCGCGTCCCTTTAAAAGTTAGGTCAACACTAGGTCAATAGTTTACAAGATGGATGACCTTATGCCGACATTAACATTGAACCCCTAATTACAAGAAGTGAAATTTTAGTTTAAGAATTATGTGTTATTATCCCAACGTTACTGTCCGTTTGCGGCCCAAAATGTAACGAAGTGAATCACAGACATATTAATAATTTGTTATTAGGTCTGTGAGTGAATATATGAAATCTAGATAGATGTTATTACACTAGCAATGTTTTCTTATGATCTACAACATAGGGAATAAACTGAAATGGAACATGTAGTATGGAAAGCCTCGGCTGCCTTCTGTTGGCCTTTTGCATTTTGTGCAGTACGCTTCCCAAGTTGTCCTGTGCATTTTCTAAGTTGTTATGTGCATTTAGTAAGTTGTCATGTGCATTTAGTAAGTTGTAATGTGCATTTTCTAGGTAGTCATGTGCATTTTCTAAGTTGTCTTGTGCATTTTCTAAGCTGTCATGTGCATTTTCGAAGTTGTTATGTGCATTTTATAAGTTGTTATGTGCATTTCGTAGGTTTTTATGTGCATATTCTAAGTTGTCTTGTGCATTTTCTAAGTTGTTATGTGCATTTTGTAAGTTGTTATGTGCATTTTCCAAGTTGTTATGTACATTTAGTAAGTTGTTATGTGCATTTTGTAGGTTGTTATGTGCATATTCTAAGTTGTCTTGTGCATTTTCTAAGCTGTTATGTGCATTTCGTAAGTTGTTATGTACATTTAGTAAGTGGTTATCAGGCGCTGCCTATACGCGAGTACGCGGCTGAATCCACATGATCCTAAAACTGTCGATTTTCAGTACTAAATAAAGCACCTCAGAACGCCCAGAATGCACCAGATTGCACCATTGTTTTCAAAAAATTTCGGGGGGCATGCACCCGGACCCCCCTAGCACAATTATGAATCCACATGAATAGAGGGCTAGCTACGCCCCTGGTTATGTGCAGTTCGTAGGTTGTTATGTGCATATTCTAAGTTGTCTTGTGCATTTTCTAAGTTGTTATGTGCATTTCGTAAGTTGTTATGTGCATTTTGTAGGTTGTTATGTGCATTTTCTAAGTTGTTATGTGCATTTTCTAAGTTGTCATGTGCATTTCATAAGTTGTTATGTACATTTCGTAAGTTGTCTTGTGCAAACTACAAGTCGTCGTTAAGTAGACTTTTTATCGGAATAAGTTTTGAAGGAAACACGGTAGAAATGGCGGCTCCAGGAGCGGACGCTATGCTCTGCCTAGATAAAAGAAATTGGGCTAGGTACATTATACAATAAATTCTTAGAACATAAAACTGATTTCAAAATGTATAAGGGATTGTCTGACGTGAAGTTAATAAATCTTGGTCTGAAAAAAATAAATAAATAAAATAAATAAAAAAATAACGTGTTATTTGTTTGTCTTTGTGTGTAGTCCTAAGGTTTATAGCCCTCCATCTTTTAACCAATAGGACGTCCTAAAGGTATAGGTTCAATAGAGTCTGGACTTCACGTGTTATTTGTTGAAAACAAACATATTTTAAATACACTGGGACTTTTTTCAGGAAAACTTAAAATATGTTTGTTTTCCACAAATAGCCCGTTAATATTACTTTTATTTAAATATATTTTTCAATTTATTATCATTATTCTTTGTTAGTTCCCAACACTGATGGGTAGGGGCTACATGAAGTCGTCTTCTCCCTCCTCCCTCCCCCATTTCTCCCTTCTCCCTCCCTAATCTCCCTTCTCCGCCCCCTTTTCTCTCTTTCTCTCAGAGTACTGGTAAACAAGGGGCGAAATCCATAAACGTATCTATCGTGGAGACAGAACGTGTACGGGCAGACAAGATAATGGTCAATTAAGGATTTTGATAGGATATAGACTGTTTTACCCAAAACGACTCTCAAACTATAATAATTCTTCATCATTTTTTTTTTTACAAACTTGCTATTTTAAAAACCTCACGCCCCTTTCTCTCACCGACTCCCGTCCTCTTGTCTTGCGACTCCCACCCTTGTCTCCCGGCCCCGCCCCTTATCTTCCGTACCCAAGGCCACCTGTACCACACCTCCTGATACTGCCACCTGTGACCCAATCTATTGTTTTCAGACCAAGATTTATTAACTCCACGTCAGACAATCCCTTACATATTTTGAAATCAATTTTCTGTTCTAAGAATTTATTGTATAGTGTCCCTAGCCCAATTCTGTTAAGTATGCAGAGCATACCGTTTCGCTCCTGGAGCCACCATTTCTACGGTGTTTCCTTCAAAACCTATTCCGATAAAAAGTCTACTTAAGGACGACTTGTAGTTTGCACAAGACAACTTACGAAATGTACATAACAACTTACGAAACGCACATAACAAATTAGAAAATGCACATAACAACTTAGAAAATGCACAAGACAACTTAGAATATGGGCATAACGACTTACAAAAAACACATAACAACTTAGAAAATGCACATAACAACTTAGAAAACAACTTAGAAAATGCACATAACAACTTAGAAAATGCACATAACAACTAAGAATATTCACATGACAACTTAAACAATGCACAGAACAACTTAAACAATGCACATCACAACTTAAACAATGCACATCACAACTTACGAAATGCACATAACAACTTAGAAAATGCACATAACAACTTACGAAATGCACAGGACAACTTAGAAAATGCACAAGACAACTTAGAATATGCACATAACAACTTACGAAAAGCACATAGCATCTTAGAAAATGCACATAACAACTTACAAAATGCACATACAAAATACGAAATGCACAGGACAACTTACAAAATGCACATAACAACTTACGAAATGCACAGGACAACTTAGAAAATGCACATAAACAACTTACAATATCCACATAACAACTTACGAAATGCACAGGACAAATTAGAAAATGCACATAACAACTTACAAAATGCACATAACAACTTACGAAATGCACAGGACAACTTAGAAAATGCACATAACAACTTACAATATGCACATAACAACTTACGAAATGCACAGGACAACTTAGAAAATGCACATAACAACTTATAACAACTGACAAAATGCAAATAACAACTTACGAAATGCACAGGACAACTTAGAAAATGCACATAACAACTTACGAAAATCACAACTTAGAAAATGCACATAACAACTTACAAAATGCACATAACAACTTACGAAATTCACATCACAACTTAGAAAATGCACATAACAACTTATAAAATGCACAAAGCGTACCGCACAAATGCAAAAGGCCAACAGAAGGCAGCCGAGCCTTTCCATAATGTAGTTTCGATTCACAAATTGTATTGGAATTTAATCGTAGTTACACGAATGTTACCAAAACAAACAAATACAAACAAGCAAAACAAAATATTCCATTTGTGAATCAGCTGTCAACCAAGCTATCACATGTATTAGGGATACGAAATGAACTGAGTGAGAACAGCAAAATGCGACCAGCACGAACAATGTATCAACAACTGTCTTCATTACAGTAATTGAGTTCATAATTATGACAAGAGCTGTCGGAGAACAGCGCAGCTCGACTATTCGATTTTTCAGAGAATAATAAATTATATAGCTAGTATATACCATCAGAAAACAAGGCTAAAACAATGTGGGGTGGGGTTGGGGGCGCAACATAGCTATGTGTAAGAATTGATCAAAACTACAGAGAAATATGTAAAAAGAAAAGTATAAAAAAGAAATAAAGTTTGAGTGGGGGTGGGGGGGTGGGGGTGGGGTTGGGAGAGAGGTGGGTGGGTGGTGGGGGTAATGGGGTGGTGAGGGCAATATATATGTGTAAGAATCTATGTAAGAATTCACCAAACAACACAAAAATATTTGTAAAAAAAATATGTAAAAATCGAGTTTTGAGTGGGGATTGGGGAGAGGCGGGGTGGGGGGGGGGGGGGGGGGGGGGTAAGAATTGACCAAAACAACACAGAAATATAGTAAAACAAAATAAAAATAAAAATATTTCGAGTGGGGGAAGTGTGTGGGTGGGTTGTGGGGGGGGGGGGGGGGGGGGGGGCAACATAGCTTATGTGTAAGAATTAAAAAAAAAATGAGGGAGGGTGGTGGTGAGAGGCGTGGGGGGGGGGGGGGGTGCATGGGGTGTGAGGGGGGGGGGGGGGGGGAGGGGGGCAACATATATGTGTAAGAATTGACTAAAACAACACAGAAATATGTAAAAAAAAATAAAAAAAATGGAATTTCAAGTGGGGTGCGAGGGGGAGAGGCAGGGTGAGGGTGGGTGTGGGGGGAGCGGTGAGGGGGCAACATATATGTGTAAGAATCGACCAACACAACACAGAAATATTTAAAAAAATAAAACAGTTGAGGAGGGGGGGGGGGGGATGGGTGCTTGGGGGCGGAGGGAGCCCATGCCCCAATATGAGTGAAGTATGAATAAGCTGCATAATGCCTATAACAAATCCCAACCAAATTTATAGATATATACATGCTTACATGCAAACCTAGATCTGCCTTTATTGCACATTTTATGGGCCATCACTATTTGGGTTCCATGGGAGCCCAGAATTTGCAGAAGACAAAATTAATTACCCAACCCTTTACAACATACTATAAGGAAACCAATTCCAAAATTTAGTTCAGTTAGGACAAGAAATGCAAGAGATATAACCCTGTAAACACAGCTTACACGCAAAATTTGATGTGAAACAGACACATTTTAAGGGCTATCAGAATTTGGGTTCCATGGGAGCCCAGGGGTTAGAGGAACCAAAATTACTTAAGCAGCCCTTAAGATAATGCTATAAGGAAGCTAATGGCCAAATATGATTGTGCTAGGGTAAGAATTGTAAGAGATATAGACTTGTAAACACAGCTTACACGCAAAATGTGATGTGAAATGGGACACATTTTATGGGCTATCATAATTTGGGTTCCATGGGAGCCCATGGGTTACAGGAACCAAAATTGATTATGCAGCCCTTAAGATAATGCTATAAGGAAGCCCATGGCCAAATTTGGTTTTGCTAGGATAAGAAATGTAAGAGATATAGACTTGTAAACACAGCTTACACGCAGACGCAAGCCTTGATGTGGGACGCCGACGCCGACCCCGGGGTGATTACATAAGCCCTCTTATTCTTCGAATAGTCGAGCTAAAAATTAGTTAAAAATACATATAATATTTTGAAAAGTTAACGTATGCTATTTATGCAGGCTCGTAGCCAGCCCTGAAATTTAACTGAGGCAAAACTCTTCCTAGCGAGATGTATCCGGAAAAAAACGTTGATTACTAACGTTACATGTGATTTTTTTGCATTTTAGTGCATTCCCGGGCTAGATTTTTAATTTTAAGTTAGACAAATATATTCAAGTCTGTTTATTTTTAGTGATTTTATGTGATATTCCATTAGAATGCCTACTTCAGTCTTGGGCACCTTCTGAAAATTCTACTGAGGCAACTGCCTCGGTGCTCATCGTAGCTAATAGAGAGCATACAGAACGGTATCTGGTCATCTCGTACCTTAGTTAACTCGTACCTTAGTCAACTCGTACCCTATTTTGGTCAACTCGTACCTGATCTTTGGTTAACTCGTACCTACCCAAGTCAACTCGTACCCGTTTTGGTCAACTCGTACCTACTAAAAAAATCTGGAAAAAATAGTTTATTTATTATTCTAATGGAATTAATATTGGTGTTGAACTATACTTTCTTCATTTCTTTCAGGATGGTATATAAAGTTCCGAAAATGATATGTACACATCAGTCAAAAAGAATGCCATTGTAATATTTTGAAAAGATACGTTTGTGTGAAATGTTTGTGTGAACTTGTTAAAGATAACTAAAGAAAGAAAACACAAAGCCGATAATTATACATTTACCAAATGAATATGTTACCGTCTTTATTCTCATAGAATACTTCTAACAGTGACTAGCAAACTGTATGAAATTAAATGATTATCTGATGATTGTGTATAATTGTATGTTTCGGCGAATGTTAATTAACTTTAATATTGTATTTGTAAATATACCATGAGGACAAACTGTTAATTATTTCCGAGATACAACATGCGGCGCTCTCTTCAAATTGAAGCGGCAACTTTTAATCCTTTTGATTTCTTTAGTAATTTGTTTGTTACAAATTATAATTATGAACGTAATCATTGATACTCTGCACTATATATGTATGGTTGTCAGTAAGCATTTTGCAAAAGTATTATTAATATTGTTAATATTGTTCGAAGTATCTAAGCTTTTCGTAAATTTAATTTCAATAAATTGTGGATTATATTTTGTGTATTAGACATTTTGTTACACTTGTGTTCAGGATTTTACGTTTATAGTGACTATAAGAACAAATAAAGTGTTTATAATTTGTTAGTGTTGTATTATTGTGTGTTATTTGGGACTTAATGGATGACTTGTGTATTGAGTGCCAGCATCCAGTCAGGCGGTTACAGCATGCAGTCACGTGCGACGTTTGCGATCGCTGGCAGCATCGCACGTGCAACACAGGTAAGATCTTTTCTTGAAATATTATTTGATTTATGAAGGCACGAGGGCAATATCATAAAAAGAAGTTAAAATGGTGTATCAAGGCTTATTATGTTTCAAGTTTGAAGAGTGTACTCCAATTCCGGCTTTGCGGAGAAATTAAAATTGTATGATCGGTGTAGTTAGAACATTGGTTACAACTATCTGATTTAGCAGCATTACTTTTTTAGATCACTATAAACATGGCATTTAATCAAAAAGTGTAATTCCGATTATGCGAGAAATATCATAATTTAGCTATCGAACTTTTAAACTATCTAATCATTCTCCAACATGAACATGTCCACTTAATACTGTTTTGTACAGGAAAATAATGAAAAAAATAATCAGCTACTTTTAACTGGCAAACTTAAGTTTTAGTGAATATAATTGTTTAATAATGGGAAATATTGTGCATTGATATCTGTATAATTTTGATTACAGTCTCTTATAATTCTTTACTGAATGGCTACATATTTTATTTGTTTTGTATGAAGATGTTTTATTATAAAACTTAGATGAGATTTAAATTACAACAACAACAACAACATTTATTTGTATTGCAAAAATGATATTTTCTTTCATTTTGCGGAATATTAAAATAGCGTCCTCTTTCTATTTCCAAAGAATGTGATCAAAGTCGAAATCTACTTAATGCGATTCTATATATTTTGTCTATAATGTGATCGATGTATGGTTCTAGTTCAAATGAATGTTTCCATTTAAAAACAAAAAAACACCTAAGTATCTATACAGTTTATTAAGGTTTTTTTCACATAATCATAATTAACTATAGCTCAGTATACTGTTTACCACTGTATTAAAAAAAACATATAATCAATTTACTACCTGACTCTTTTGAGTAATATACACACTCACGAAGAAGAAATGATGTCATGATCGAACCAATTCCTTTTTGAAACCCCCCTTGCAGAGGACTAAAATACACAGGATTTTCACATTCAACACGTCGGAGTAGTAGCTTTTCGTACAGCTTAAGAATAGACGAAGACAGTGTTATTGCTCGATAGTTTGCCGGGTCGTCTTTCCTTTTGCGCCCTCCTTTGTGTAGAGTTATTATCAAACCAGACTTCATTTTCTTCGGTATATATGAGAATCTGTACATATAGTTATATAACTTTAAGATACACATATGAAGATCTTTACCGCCATGGATAATGTTTTCGTTATATACTGAGTCCAAACCACACATTTTATTTCTTTTCAATGACGATATGTCTTTAAGTAAATCGTCTAGGAGAAATGGTGAAAATGATTCATTTAAAATGTCATGCTGCTTCAATTCACCCACAACAGTTTTTACAGAATTTCGAAAGTCCATATCAAACGTTGGTTTTACGTCATCTTTGTACAGATTACAAAAATACTTGCCCCACTCCTCTGCAATAGAACTCGCATTACGATAAGTAATACCATCAAATACCATCTCGGAATTACACGCTCCGTTAGCACGGGATTTCCTAGAGTTTATCAACCTCCAAAAGTAGCCAGAATCAACATCGGCAGCATTATCTATATCTTCATTAAGTGAATTTAAATAATGTTCAGATCGAGTCCTGTGATGTTTTCTAAACTCCCTTTTAGCATCTTTGTATGAAATGTAGCTATTGGATAAAGGACCTCTTGGTTTTCCCTCATTTGTCCAGATATGACGTTTTTGATTCATTAGATAGTGTAGCTGTTTTAATTCTTCATTCCAGTAAGGTTTTAAGTACGGTCGATATTTTGATTTAGGGAACGAACGTTCTGAAGCTTTACATAATACATCACAAATGCTATCATATAGCATGTCTATGGTGGTCCGTCCGTCTCTATGTGTTAAAGGTTCCATATACTTACACGTTTGAATATTAAGCGATACTTCCTGCTCGTATGCTGACAATTGATATACCGTAACCTTGTTCCATTTAATTGTTTTACGACACTCGTTTTTGCCTAAGACCGCATGACCTAGTTTTGAGATATTGATATTGACCAATATGGGCCTATGATTAGAAACATTTAACGAGCAATCATTTAAAATCTCACACATATTAACAAGATCTAACATTTCTACTGGACATAAAATATGGTCAATTAACGATTCCTGCTGACCGTTGTATGAAACAAAAGAAGAATCAGCACCAACACATTTAGGAAGAGTGTTAACCGCAACAAGGTTATTGTCAGACATAAACTCCTCAAGATATTTGCCTCTTCCATCATTCAATTTAACAAAATTTCTACCCTGTAAATGACAATTATAATCACCTAAAATAATAAGTTTACCTTGTCTACCATACGTGTATACTATTTCATTAAGTTTTTCAATATATGATCTAAAATATTCCATATTGTAATTGCTACAAGGAAGATATATCTGTATAATAAACATAAGAGTACCATTAGACAATTCAAGTTGAATTCCAATTAGTCTATCTTCATCAATAAAGTTAATGCAACTTATTTTTTCACTAAGACTTCGTTTCCACAGTAGTGCGACACCACCTTTTCCGTATTTTCTATTTACATCACTCGCACCCAAGTCAGATGCACTAACACTTACATAGTCTTGGTGGATTAAATCTAGAAAATGACTATCTCTTTCAGCAAGCCAGTGCTCAGAAATGCCACATATATCAATGGACTTGCTATCTAGTATTTTATTCAGATACGTGCTACTGGACATGATACCAGTAGCATTCCATGTCATTATATTCAGTGTGCACATGATGATAAATAGAAAACACAGAAATGAAAACAATTTCATTTTACCAAAACAGTTATGCCTGCAATAATTTATTATCGTGCTACTAGTATTCATTGTCATAATGAGGGGAATGTTCGTTCATATCACTGTGGTAAACATGTTGTTCACCATTGTCATTTCTGTACCCTCTTTTGTTCTTATTTTTGTACGAGTTCCAAGAGCGCCATGGTCTACAAGTTACATGTTTTGGCCAAAACCATTTCTCGGATACCTTGCGCATATTTTCATCATCTTCAACATTCATCCGGATCGTGATGCAATCACTATTCTTCATTGGGAAAATTCTAACCCATGTGACACTAACGCCTCTGCGTTTAGCATAATCCATCACTTTCTGTTCTGTCATTGTTGATTTAAAACCACCAACATAAAATCGTTGCACCTTTTTGCGAACGTAGATTGAAAAATCTTCCTCTTCTTCAAATTCTTCACAGGCGTACATGTGTCCGTTGTCGTCATGGGGATAGGTAGATACTGTTCGCCCCTCGACTTGTCTGTTGTACCCGGATCGTTTATTCTCAATAATATTCCGTTGGTTGGAGGACTTATCAGTGTTGAGTGCGAACTCGCTATGCTTTGTAGATCCATTAACAACTACTTGAATTATTTCCCCTTCTGTATGTTTGGAAGGGTCCTCGACGTCTTTCGATGTTTTAATTGGGTCTATAGCATAAGCTAATAGTTTGTCTCGATACGAACGTATCGGCGTGTTAGAGACAGTCTTTGACATGGAAGCATGTGTGTGCTGCACAGGAGTTTCCTTCGTACTCAGTGTATTTAAAACATCCGACTTGGAAATCACACTCGCGGGAAGGTCGTGCGTCATCGAATCCACCGTACTATGACGCGTTGGTGTAACGTCCGCCGAAGACACATGTTTCTCATTCAGGCTGTTGGTGTCATCATTGATAGCCAAAGATTGGCATTTTTCCAGTTTGAAAACACGCTTTGCAAGCATTGAAATTTTGTTAGTTTCGTTTTGAAATTTTGTCAAGTTCAGTTGGCTGACATCACCCCAAGCCGCTTCTATCCTCTGCTGAGGTAAATGAGGTCGACATGGTTCGAGTCCGTCATGTGGCCCGTGGAGTGCTGGTCGGTGTTCGGCATGAGCGTCCGAACAAATAACGACGTTGACGGTAATAAACAATAGTATACAGCTTTCAAACTCACTATGGTGTACTCAAACATCTAAATACAATTTACAATCTAACGTTCTGGAACGCCACACCTTCCAACAGCGGCAAAATCCAACAGCGACAAAATCCAACAGCGGCAAAACCCAACAGCTTTAGTGTGAGCCTAAAATTAATCATAGAAATAAATTATAATAAAGAATAATAAAAGAAAATAATAATAATAATATAAGTTCTATTAACTACTTTTTTATTATTATATTTTGCAGGGTGGCATCGACGTCTGAATGGGAGAGCCGGGGGTACTCCGCCATTCTACCTCCTCGGCAACCGGCCTACTGAAACACTTCAGCGTGCTCTACAAGCCGGCAGTCCGCAGGCCGGATGATGAGTAAACGGCGACGCCGAAAAAGTGACAATTTAGTGACATTGCATCGTGTGCATGTGTATATACGTTGTATGTATGTTCATGTGATTTGTATATATGTATATGTTCCCTGTTTTTCTGTACATGTAAAAACATTAAAAATGCTGCTTTATTACAATCTCATATTATTACATTCTTAAATAACTTTGTCACTTATCATTAAAATTATAGACTATATACCATTGTTCTTTATTACCGCTGCTGTCCAAAGTCATTTTAAAAAGGGGGTACGAGTTGACTAAGGTACGAGTTGACTAAGGTACGAGTTGACCAAAATAGGGTACGAGTTGACTAGGGTACGAGTTGACTCAGGTACGAGTTGACCAGAAAGCTACAGAACAGAGCAAACCAGGATAATCACTGGGGGTAATTAGAGATCAGTAACTTAAGATATGCACGCAAGTTGTTTGATTCTGTCGCGCAATACTATTGTCTTTTAAAGAGACGAAAATCACTGCAAATGAAAAATAAGCATAGAATTTATACATTTTACGTATGCATATTTATTTTTAATCAATTTGCAGTGATTTTCTTTGCTTTAAAATGTATTTCGACAATATGCCATATATGGTAAAAAGGCGCGAGGACGTCATCGTTCTAAGATGGCCACCTCCATTTATGTTTTTTTTGCAAATTTTCAATAGGTCATATCTCCTTTATCTTTTATGCAAGGATTTGTACAATCCTTGTTTTATGGCATTTTAATAATTCTTTCATCTTTTTGCAAGTTTTTCAGAGCCGTTTTAAATAAATTATGTTTGAAAATAGTGCATCAACCTTTTTTTTTTTTTTTTTTTTTTTCCATTTTCGTTTATTTGTGTTTAAGAACGTTAGTCAGATGTTCAACGACTTGGTAAAACCATGGATATATATGTATATGTAGATCTATGGTAAAACTCATTGAAGATCTCAGCAATATATGTAGAACATTTTTCCCCCTGAAACAGTTAACACAGACGTGTCGTAATGTCGTAGAAAATCGTATAATTGAGCTAGACTGCTTCGAAAATGAAAGTACCACCGTCATGTTTGATACACTTTGGACAGTACCTTCTGGTTATTAGGAGGTTTATGAACTGATAAATACTTGAATAAATCTTACTTTATCTCCAATTTTAAATAAAATCGAATGTGTGCGATCAGTGGATCTGTGTGAGTTTGTTTATTTCCACTGCTTCGGGTGTACCAATATCCGGTGTACACGGGGAAATTCTGCCGACTGGTATTCAAAGTACTGCAAGTACTGAGAGGCGTATAATGGCCAGATGGATGCTGGTGGCATGAATAAAGAACAATGTGTGTTATATTTTTTATTGTTATAATAATAATATTATTATTGAAACAAGTACGAAAGCAGTTACAATTATAAAAGTGTCGTCTTCTTTGTCCATTTTTCCATTCCAGATGATTTTAAATAATAATAATTGGACGTTGCCAATAAAAGTAGGTAGATTTTAGGTAATCTCACCGTAACGCCCAAGAATTAAAGGACTACCTTGTATAATAGCAAAATAGTCGAATATGATGATTTCTCTATATTAAGTGCAAGTTATGAGCTTGGTTAGGTTGCAGGTTAACGTTTTATAAATGGGGTATATAACTCTGTCAAAATGAAAGTCAGAGTTAATGGACATGTATAATACAAAACATAGGTCAAATAAGTTTCAAGTTAAGGCCAAGGTTAAGTTGCGGTTAAAGTATGACAGACGGACGGACGACGACGGACACAGTGATCCATACGTGTCTGCCATGCTACGCAGGCGACACAATTATAACATCAGTTATTTGATTATAATAACCTAATATATGATTTTTTTTATAACCCAGATGCAAAACGATGTCAATCATAGAAGCGTTAGACGTATAGTCCCGGAACTGGATAGGGGCTAGCTAGGGCCAATTGACAGCACAGGCCCGTTGTTTTACTTAAATCCTAGGTGTGTGTGTGTAGGGGGTTGGAGGGTGTGGGTGAGGTTCCGGGCGCATGACCCCATGTTTTTTTAAAAATGTTAGAATGCATAAGGTGCGTTTTGGCGTATTTTTCAGTTTACGGAAATCTGGGCTGATAATTATCATATAAAGCCCTGCGGAAATGTAAAAATAAATAGCCTACACCCCCCCTCCCCTCCACCCCACCCCCAACACCCCACAACCACTACACCCACACATTTATACATTTATATTGCATTTTTGGTTCTAATTTTTCGATTTTTCGAATCCCCATCCCCCCACAACCACTACACCCCCCCCCCCCACAACACCCCACAACCACTACACCCAAACATTTATATTTCATTTTTTGACTTTCTAATTTTTCGATTTTTAGAATTTAGAATTTTTAGAATTAAAATTAGGCATAGGCCAGACAGTGCCTACAAAGAGCCATGAACTCCAGACAGACGTCCTAAATGTCCTGAAACAAAATTTAATTTATAAACCATTCTTCCTCGCGTTCACGATTTCGTTTTTCAAAGCTATTGTTTCAGGCGTCAACGTCTTCTTGTTCTCCACTGTGTTATGTATGACTTTGAAGCCAAACAACTATGAATAAATGACGTCTCTGTTGAAGCCAAATATTGTCCGTGTCTATCATTTATTTATTTATTTTCTGAAAAGGATCATATGGAAACTAATTTCTCTGCCGTCAATAAAAAAACACATTAATAAATATGTTTACGCCTTTTTTTTCTCTTCCCCGCACCACATATAAAACACTGTATCCTGTTACGGGGAACTAAAATAAGCGATCGCCGTTTACCCACAGTGCTTTTCCCGCGTGGTAAATAGTAAACATTGTAGTAAAGTCGTGGCCCTGGTTGCGGAAGCAAACACCATATTTGGACACAAATTAAAGGCAATGGGAGACAATAAAGATGCCGATGGCGCGCAAATTGATCTTTTGGTAAGTGAATTTACGAATTGCTTTATTTAAACCTTTTCTAACGTATTGTACACGTTAATCTATCTATTGATTGATCAATATGCACATGGCGGCTAAGTCATTGTTTATTTTCAGAAAACATGGAGACCGTTGTAGCGGCAAAAGCAAAGGAATTAAATCGTCTGCGCGTTCTATTATATGCGTGTTTTCTGTTCAGCTTTCAAGTAGAATTAGCTTTTGTTAATAGCATGTTCTTAGCTTGTGAATTGTGTACTAAGAAACGTGTTTACAACAGGACTATTGAATTTATGAATTGCATCATCGTCCGAATAAGGTTGGGGATAAAAGAACGGTACGTACATTCCGAATCATACCGTGGTCAGGGGCGTAGCTTGGCCTTTTTGACGGCATAGGCCCGCAGTTAGTTATTATGCAAGGGGGGTCCGGGGACATGCCCCCCCACCCCACGATTTTTATTTATGTTAGAATGCATTAGGTGCGTGCTGACGTATATTAGACTTTAAGAAGGGCAAAGATAACTAAACAAATACATGAAAATAATATTTTCTGGTTACTACGCTGCCTATACTGCCCCCCCGCCCCCCTCCCCCCCGCCCTCCACCCCTCCCCACCCACTCACCCCCATCCCGATTTTTATTGCATTTTTTGAATTTTGAATTTTTCTATTTCTGAAAATTAGACGTAGGCCCGGGCCTACAGGGCCTATGCAGAGCTACGCCAATGGTGGTATGGGAAATACCGAAAATAGTAATGAATAATTTAGCTTAGTGTTACGTGCTAACAGAGACTTATGTAGGATGTAAAATAAAATGAAATGGACCAAATTATGGAAATATGATAATTGAAATAATATTCTTTAAAATTTAGATGTATCCTCGACCGCTTAGTTTACGACCACTTAACGACAGTTGGCTACATATATCAGTAAATCATTATATATTTCATATAATATGATGTTAGCTAAAATAAAGTATTCACACTGCAACAAAAACTACCGCGACTTTGAATTTTGTTTATTTTCAACCTGATAACATCTGTAAATGGATGACCTAATTTGTTTATTTCCAGTGAACGGCATGTGTTTCCGATCACCTTATTTACTTATATTAACTTCATGACCCCCATTATCGTGGTACGTCATTACACGCGATATTTATTATATATGACGATGAGTGACGTCACAGGGAAATCCCCAACACTGTTGGAATATAAAAAGTAAATCAACTGCATCAATATTCCTAAAGTATTAAAAAAAGCAAAAATCTGTTAAAGAACAACTATTTTTCAAGTTTGGACAATGTTTCTACCTCATATCCCCTAACAAAGTTACTTCATGTTTACATTCATCCGTCTGTTGTCCCAGAATGCAGACGCTGCTTCTACTGGGTCACACCAGTTCGGACTATTCAATTTTTTCTGAAGTGGTATTCATAAAAAGGCATTGCGTAGCACATACCGTACTTCCTATAATAAAGAGCATTTACTCTGCCAAGCCAAATTCTCGATGTGTGGGTTTCAAATTGAAAAAAGAGTGGTCATGGACTGGCTTTTGAACCTTGTGTTTTTGATTTAAAATAATTATAGAACATAAAAAATTCCTATATTTAATCAAAAATCTTACTATATGTACAATTTTTGGAGTTTATACGGTACAGTAGCAAAACCATTAGCTGGTCATGTGATCTGATGCAATACGCAAAAAGTCGGTAAGTAAACTCGTGTCCGCTACAATTATCCAGTTTAAGATTTAGCTGATATTATACGTGTAAATCATGTTTACATCAATTAAACCTTGTCTGAATAAAGTTTTAATTAACTTCACAACATGGTTTACCCTTAAAATATCTCATTTGGATCAATTTTCGAATTGCCACGATAATGGGGACTCTCTATCAATAATGGAATCTTCCGACCCAATCGGAATAGTTCACGACAAGCGGGAAAAAGTGATTCATGGGAGACAATTTTGTCAATGCAAAACAAAGATGGTATATTACTGAATTCAGAGGTCATTGAAATCGAGAAAAATTAAGAATGGTTGTATCGCAGTTCACGTTTCACCAAGATATACCACTCCGAGAAACTCGACAATGGCATACTTTCGCGAAGTGGATACTCGAAGTCCAAACACCGACTCCGCATACATTCACGCGGCACTCGATGCCACCAAACTCGGCAAAGTGTGGGGTTTGCGTGAGCCGTACTGTAGGAATCGCTTTGTCCGTTGTGTCGTGTCCCGACCCGTTTTATTGTCCCATAATAGTTACATGGTTGCATATTTGCTTTTCATTTTTGGTATGATGTGAAAATACATTATGAAAAACACATAAGGTACATTCCACTAATTATACAGGCTTCATAAGGTTACACACCACTATTTTTTACATAAGATTCCAGTAAGTTTTTTATTATTTGTCCTGTAATTTAACAGGTAATGGTTTCATTTTTTTTTTTTTTTATGATGTGAAAATGCATAATGAAAACCTCATAAAGTTACACACTATGAATTTTAAGACTCCATAATGTTACCCTCCACTAATTTTTACGTAAGACTCCACATATGTATACCCCCGCCAAACAAGGTTGGGTGGGGGTTTGTAGGAATCACTTTCGAGTTATTTAGCAGATAATGGTTGCATATTTGCTTTTCTGGTATGATGTGAAAATACTTAATGAAAACCATATACAGTTACCAGGGCCTTCCCCAGGAATTTATTAAGGGATAGTGGCATTTAACGCGCGAGGGTGTGGGGTGTGTGCGGGAGGGGGTCCCCTCCTGCTTGTAGATTTTTTTTTCATCTTTTGAAGTAAAATACGGGTTTTGGCATGCACCCGACACATTTAAAACATGTTTTAAATATATCTTCCAGTCTGCCATAGATAGTACTTGTAGATTTTTTTACTGTTTTTTGTTGTTGTTTTTTTGGAAAAAGATGATAACACTCAACTTTATACATTGTTTCCTTTGCTGTTCTAGATTTTTTTTTATCTTGTAAACACTTCATTATAGATGTGGTGAAGTTAAGCAGGAGTAATTATATTATTTTTAAGTGAATAACATTTAAAAAAAAAACAACACTTGAAAACGCAGTGTCGTGTGTTTTTTAAGCATCCGAAATAAGGACTATCCGGATTTACATCAACTTTTTACGCTGACATTGTCTTGCAATAACTTAACGTCTAAGTCATGTTAACTGCATCAAGTCATTAGCGTTTTCGAAAAAAAAGACAGTAGGAAACGGTTATAACGGTTATAAGTTTATTTAAATGTTATAAAATTGCTGTCTTTATTCATAATTAATCATAATTAATCGTTTTAGTTGAAACACGGAAGCAAATTCAAAACCGGAAGTAACCTAGTTTATAATCTGCAACCCCGAGATTTTTCTAATTTTATGTGATTATCGAATAATTTGCGTTTGTGAGATTATCTTCTCATCATTATCTATTTAAAAGGCGATAAAATGGATGGAGGCACGTTAATTCAACGCTACAATAATATATAACATAAGTAAATTGTTTTCACATTTGATGACGTAATACGTTTACAGGTCATGAACGCATGGTTGAATTCTTGAATTAGACACGGAGGTAATTAACACCTCTGCCCCTCTAATCCTTATGAAAACACTCCAATCAGGAGCTAAGGACGTATGCGTGTCAGGAGTTTATGCCTCAAGGCGTTATTTGATCAGATATGTGATTAATTAACACTGGGAAATGAATGTTTTGACCCACTCTTAAGGGATCGCGGCACGGTTTTAAAGGGTCGCGGTCAGATTAAGGATCGCGGCATGTCTGTTTCAAAAGTTAAGGGATCGCGGCGCCGCTATGCCATAAATGGCTGGGGAAGGCCCTGGTTACACTCCACTAATTATAACTATTTTTACTTAAGACTCCACATATTTTAATTATTTGTCACGTTATTTAACAGATAATTAGATAATCGTTGCATATTTTATTTTCCTTTTTCTTATTTAATATGTGAGACTCCACATATTTTTTAATTATTGTAATTGAGACTCTGCTCAGCACAAACTTCAGAGTATTCCCACATATTCATATTTAGGAAGTGATACCTATTCTGACTGGACACCAATGCAGGGGTATTAATCACCTTCAAATAATTTGCTTTAAATTTGTTCTTTTGTTAATTTAAATGAAAATACATAATCGGTACCTTTTTTGAGGATACACACATATTCAAATCGGTCACCAAATGGGGGTATTAATCACCTTAGTGTTAAGTCTAGTTTCCTTTAGTTGCGTTATGTATACTGAAGCCAAAATATTCATTAAACTATACCACGCACCTGCTATTTCCGTTATATTTTGGAATGTACTGTATGGTACCCTACGGTTTTTACCCCCAACCTGTCTAAAGATAGATAACTCCCCAGGACGTTATTTTGAGGTCAAGGCCATTGAATATTGGTCAAACTTATTAAAAACAACAATTAGACACAGACATAAGAAAAACAAACAGGAAAGTATCATATCTATTTTAGGGAAGTATCAAAATATCATATTCACCTTATTTTTTCCTATTAAAGGGATAATGTACGTGTCAATATTTTAAAAAAGACAAACCATGCCAGTCCTGTTAGTTTTCTAGAATTCACATAGATCTGTATAACCTTAGGCCTATTTGAAATTTATTAGGCCAAATAAAGAAATACCTGGTTTCCGGTGGCCTGACCAACCCTATTTTTAAGGGGCCAACCCGAAAAAAATTATGCAAAAATTTAAAAAAACAACAATATATGTATAATTTTATATATATATATATATTTTTCAATTTGTTCTGAACAGTGATAGGTTACATCATGGAAGTGAAATATAACACACCATTCTATATTTTCTGTAATCCACTGGGCACTGGTGGTATATGCAAATTATTACCAAATTACACAGCAATTTAAGTGGAAAATATTTAGGTAAGCCATATTATGATTCGCCTTGAATGTCATATGATACATTCAGAGTATAACGTTTTCCTTTCAGGTAAACAATGCAATGCTAATTAACTATTAAACTAAGTTGTAAAATGCATGTTAAACAAAGGTCTTCAGGTTTAAAGTGTCCTATTATTTGTAACAGGAATGCATAATTTAACTGGAGCGGTTTTATATCGAGGTAAACTCATGATTGACAACATCACAGAGAAACTTTCAGTTGTATCATCAACTTGTATGGGGTTTATGAGATAAATAGAATCTCACAATACCTAGCTCAAAAAAATAGAAAAAAAAAGAAAATGCCTACCGACCTATCCTTTTTTTTTTTGGCCTTATTATTAATTATTTGAATAGGTAAATTAGCATATAGCTAATTGTATAGTACATTGTACCAATTACATATTTAAAGCTAAGGTAAAATAACAAAGAAATTTATATTAAATTAATTATATGCAAGCATAGAATTGAAAGAAATAATCGTGTATGTCAGCTTTGTGTTACAAATGAAGTAGAAGACGAGTATCATTTTGTGTTTATATGTCCCTTGTATTCAGATTTAAGAACAGTGTATTTAAAGCATTTCTATAGACATAGACCTGGTTATGTATAAATTTACGCTTCTCCTTCAAAGTAATAACAAATCAGAAATACTTATGCTAAGCAAATTTATCAATAAAGCATTTTTGCTTCGTATAAATCGTTTAAACAATAATAATAAATAATAGCGACCTAACTTATTTACTAAGAAAATTAGATTTTCTGGACGGAGGGTTATTCCCTACTGTATATTATGATTAGTGACAGTTCCACTAAGACTGAAATTGCTAATAGGAGTGCATCCAATATTTATTATACCTCTGAATTTGTATTTATTTGATTCAATTTATTTTGAATGTATTGTCATACACCATAACTATTCACGTGTAGCTTGAATGTATGTATATGCTTTTGTGTATCACTAAAAACTGTAAAGTTTAAGTGAATAAAGAATATGTTCTGTTCTGTTCATAATAATTATTATTTAGTCGGAATAATTCTAGATTAATAAGTTGAGGTGATAATTGTTTTTTGTTTTTAGCATTTTATTTCTTTTCAATACAATAATGTACATAAGCAATAATTATGAGATTATATTCAACAATAAATTACAATATAATGTATTGAAAAGAAAACATTAAGTTTAATAGAAATATATAGAGAGAAAAGGTAGATGATAGAAAGATAGAAAAAATAAGAATATAGTATGAGTATAGTAAGAGGTATATCTATGGAAAGTGATCATTACTAATTAACCTTCTATCTCTATTTCATTTCTCAAATGTCAACAAAGTTCCATTTGGCATTGTGTTGTTCAACTTTGTTCTTAGAGAATGCAATAATTTCCTCAATATCTTTCCTATATAAATGCAAATATCTCATAAAGCATTCAATATCAGGTATGGTTTTATAATACTTGTTTCTGTATAGAAAGTATTTTTAAATAATAAAGTTCCAAATACAAGTGTTTCTGTTGTTTTTACATATATAGCCAAAAACAGTCTTTAAATCAAAAGCAATTTGAAACCCTTTGCTTTGTAGAAATTGTAATTGTGACCAAAATCTCTGGCATATATGACATTCCCAAAAAAGATGTGTAAGCGTTTCCACATGCATGTTGCAAAAGTCACAAAGACTTGAATTTACTAGCTTGCATTTGTGTAGTAATTTATTGGAAGGTAAAATTCGAGTAAGATATTTATACTGAAATGCTTAATTTCGTATCTATAGTACATCGAAAAGGTATTAAATAAATTTGTTTCCACTCTAAATTCTCAAATATTTCTTACCATTTACTCTGAGGTCTTTTAATTCTTTTTTGACATTTGTTTTCTATTAGTAATTTATACATTAATCTTATTTCCTTCAAGAACTTTGTTTATTAAAGATTGCTGTATGTTTTCCATGTTGTTTATTGCTTCTGTCTTGAGTTTTTCTTTCCAGTCAGGTGGTATACTAGTAATAAGTGAATGGTATTTTAAAAAATCTACTTCACTAATATCGTAAATTTGTTTCAATTCAGGAAGCGTGAAAAATCTTTCATTTGTATAATCATATAACTGTTCAATATATTTTATCCCACGATTTTCCCATGTTTTTAAATATGTTGGTTTGCCATTGATTTTAATTGCTGTATTGTTCTATATTATCTCTTTGGAAATGTTGTCTGTAGTCTGCCTAAAATTTACATATGCCCAACTTTCTATTATTTCCTTAAGAAATATTCCCTTTTTTTTCTAAACTTTTTACATCTGTAGTATTTAAATTACCTTCAAAAAGCATTCTTCCTCCTAATGTATTTATTTCATTTACATATAGTTCTTTCCAATGTCCTCTTTATCCAACAACATTTTAAAGAATTAAGATAAAACTCTATATTAATCATTTTAAGCCCTCCATTTTCATAATCTTATATAATGTTTTTTCTATTTATCTTATCTGGTTTATTGTCCCATAGAAAACTGAAAGTAGTTATTTTTTTCATGATATCTTTTTGTGGGTTTTCAAGAACTGATAGTGGATATATGAGTTAGGTAGAGCAAACATTTGTATGACTGTAATTTATCCCAATAGTGTTAAATTGTACTTCCGCCAACTATTAAGGCACGTATAAAAATCGTTTATTTTTGGGTCTAGATTATATAATTTATTCATGCATTTTCCCTTTGTTTATATTTGTGAAAACCATCCCTAAAGTTTGATTGTCCCCGAGATTTTTTTTGACTGACCCGACGGGCAACTGTTTTTGAAAGAGAGACTAGCCCGGATTCAAATTAGACTAGCCCAAGGCGTTGGGCTATCCTATTCTTGGAGCACTGATATTCATGCATTTTCCCTTTGTTTATATTTGTAAAAAAAACCATCCCTAAGTAGTTGCTTTGTCTGAAGTTTTTACTCTTACATTACTTTTAGCTAAAGACCCTGCGCGTAGAACAGTTGACCTTTTTTTATTAAGTTTTAAACTGAAATTCCTCGAAAGTCTTCTATAAAATTAATTAAATTTTCAAAAGATCTACGTGACCCATCTATACCTTTAATAGTTTCATCTTGGGCGACTGCAATAGACAATAATAAATAAAATTGGAGATAATGGGCATCCTTGTCTTACCCAATGTTGTACTGTAAATCCTTCTGACATGTGACCATTATTTGAAACACAACTTTGTATATTATTATAGAATAATCTTATCCAGCCTACTAGAGATTCTCCGAAGTTAAAATACTCTAAGCACTTAAAAACAAAATCATGATTTAAGCTATCGAATGCTTTTTCAAAATCTGCAAAAAATAAAATGCCTGCATTCTCATTATCGTTTGAAAACTCTAGTACATCAAAAAGCATTCTAATATTTTCTCCGATATACCTTCCTTGTACAGCCCTGTTTGAGCTGAACTTATAATAGACGGAATAACATTTTTAATACGACTTGCTATTGACTTTGTTGCAATTTTATAATCTATAATTAATAGCGTTATTGGTCGCCATTTTTCTGACTTGGTTGATAATGTTGATGTTTGATAACTATTTCAAGATTGCTGACTGTCTCCATTTAACTGATGACGTCAGAAACTTCGCTGGAAAGTGCTGTTGGAGTCGTGCCGTACACCTTCATGTACCTATATTTTCTATAGGCCGCATCATTGGCCAAGAACACAACATGAAAAACCTTTGTGACATTGGTGAGGCTTTGAATCAAATTGCAAAAAGAGAAGTTGTGGAAGACAAACATTTGAGGGAAAAAGGCACTTGCTTGTGGTGGGCAGTAGTTTTTTGTCCCAGTTGGGCGATAATGGCTAACAGATTCAAACAGCCCTGATGAGTAGCAGATTTAGAGACTTGCAAAGGTTCCATATTTATTTCATTTGAAGGTTTAGCTGAGGTATCCCAGCAATGTCTTGTTTAGATTAAAGAGGTCAGATCATTATAACAAACATGTTGGTCAACTGTTGTTGCCTAGAGCAATAGTATGTTGTATGTGATGAACAACCACGCTAGATAACAAATTGATCAGCCAACAGTTACTGACCTTTGTTACCTTGTATGCTTTTAATGAAACCACTGGAAATTAATGTGTTTACATGTCAGAAGCAAAGTTTGTTAAATTCACTTGCACGAAGTCTTAATAATAAAAATTATGTTCTGCCTCTCTCTGTGTTTGCCTTGGATTTTTCTGGTTTTCATGGAAAATATCCCAGAATGAAAGGAGGAGCATTTTATAGCTTTGTCTGTCCATCCAGATATCTTGTCCGGATCATTGCTTAAAAACTACATAATTATGAGACTGCAATGAAATTTCACACAATGATAGAGGGCAACGAGAGAAAGTGCAGAGCACAATAACCATAACTCTATCTTCATTCAAATTAGAGTTGTTGCCCTTTGCAATTTTATAATTCTTGTCTGGAGCATAACTCAAACACTACAGATGAAACAGCAATGAAACTTCACACAAAGATAGAAGGCAATGAGAGGAAGTGCAGAGCACAATAACCATAACTACATTCAATTAAGAGTTTTTTTCCCTTCGAAATGTTATAATTATTGCCCAGAGCATAATTTGAAAACTACTAATGGGACTGATATGAAACTAAGGGCAGTAAGACAAAGTGCGGAGTACATCAACCATAACTCTGTCTTCATTCATTCAAATAATAGTTATGGCCCATTGTAATTTTATATAACTTGAAATATTGCCATTCTTTTTTTAATTGATACAAGACAGTATGTTATTGCTTTTGACCTTTGTACAAGAAAAACACTCGGTCGATTCGGGGAGCATCCATCAGTTTTACTGATATTCTTGTTTTATTTCAGTAAACAGTGTATTAAGTTATTAATATATTATGACAAATAAATGGCTACTATAGCATACAACTGAAAACGTGACATACATTGCCATGGTGATCTTAGGTGGCTGATAAATCGTGAGGAAAAAGCAATTCTGATGACACAGTCAGATCTTAAAAGTTGGTCTTTCGGCTAAATTGGCTTATTTTGACTTCATTAAAACACGGTGTGTATCGGAAAGACACTTTTCTAATGTAAATTGTTCCTATGGTGTATAATAATTGGGTGAAAGGGGTTGTTGCACTATTATTGTCAAACAAGATTTATTTTAAAGGGCTCTGAAAAAGTTGGAAAAGCTGAAAGAATTATCAAAATACACTTTAATGCAAAGAAACTCACTACAAATTGATTAAAAAATAAATATAAACTGTATGCTTATTTTTCATTTGCGGTGATTTCCTTGGCTTTAAAAGACATTTTGTCAATATACCATATATTGGTAAAAAGGTGCGATGACGTCATCGTTCCAAAATGGCCGCCTCCATTTATGTTTCTTTGCACATTTTCAATAAGTCATATCTGTTTTATTTTTCATGGCATTTTGATATTTCTTTCAGCTTTTTTCAAGTTTTTCAGAGCCCTAATAGTGCCTCAACCCCTTTTATATGTCTGAAAAATAATAGGTCTGAATATTTCACCAATGGGCACTGTATTCATGTTGTTCTCGGCCCGAGCAGGGACTTTATTTTACCCTTGTTCATAGAGCTGCCTGTGGTGTTGGACTGTGCTTCTAGCCTCAGTTATATGTAGGATTTCGGTGGGGAAAGTATGAGACACAGTCAGAAGAGTTGACTGGTGTATGTTTAGATTATTGTCACATACCATAAGTACTGTACCCCCATTTAAAAAAAAAAAGGATGTTATTCAAATATATTTTTAAAGAGCAACTTATTATTTATGACCCTTAACCCGCTACATATATATAATGGACTGTTCTTCCTTTGAATTAAGACCATTCCATTTATGTGACAAATGAGTGTTTTTGAGAAAATGACTGATCAGCAGCATGACATTGTAAACACTGAATTTACCCGCAGGCTGATCTGGGTTTACAATGGATACAAAGGCTATTATAGTCATGGTGAGCGAGTTAGGGGTTAATTTTCTGCCCCTTGTGATCACATGAATGTTTTCTTGTAGCTATGTATATTGCACTTGCCTTCAACTCCATGCAGAGAGCAAAAGTGGAAATTTGATATGGATCAGTAACCCATTATTTGAAATTTAAATATTAAAACAGTATGGGCATGTATTGTTCTGTAGTGAAATGTCTCCTGCCTAACATAAAATAGAAAAGAAATATAAATTAGTTTTTCTTGTATAATGCTCTTGGCTTTTATACCAGTTCAAGTATGCAGTGATTTACATATTAGAGGATGCTCATACATGCATGATAGTAGGAACCAATCATATTGCAAATCGTAACAATTGTTATATATATTTTTTAGCCGGATTGCGTAGTAAATCCAGCCTTATAATTTGGCAATTTCCATCAGTCTGTCCGTCTACGCTTTTAATTGAATTGGGGTTTTAAGGCACACCAATACATGAAAGGTTATATGGCGCCTAACAGGAATGAACATGCCAGGCCCATCCTCCATGTACATCAAGATAAAATTTGGAGAATGGGCCTAGAACCTTCTCACATACGCACTTTTCAGTGCTCAAAGAAAATTATTTTAAGAGACAGGCCCAGGGCTTGTTGCTTCTGAAAATGGACAGGCCCCGATTTGAAATAAACAGGCCCTGATTTGAAATGGACAGGCCCTGATTTAAAATGGAAAGGTCCAATATTTTTTTCTTATTGGAAATGTGTCTTTATTCACATTTATAGCACACATTAATTTTGTTACGTATGTATTAATCAAGCTCAGAACCTCCTCTGACTATATTTTTCTTTTTTCTTTACCATTTCGTTTAAAATATGTTAGAATAGAATATTACATAGTAATTTATAACCAATGCAAAGGAGAGTACTAGCACTTTTGCCAAACGATAATAATCAGAGCCGACTTGGTGAAACTGGAGCTAAACTTGGAGCCAAATTTTTAATCAGGTTTTATGAGACTATCAGAGCCTCCTCTGGCTATATTTTTTCTTTTTGTCACCTCTTTCTCCAAGTAAAGAATTAGGAGCATAGACTAGAATTCATTTAAAGGGGTTGATGCACTATTTTCTAACAAAGTTTATTGTAAAGGGCTCTGAACAACTTGAAAAATGCTGAAAGAATTATCAAAATGCCATGAAAAATAAAGGAGATATGACTATTGAAAAGTTGCAAGAAAGCATAACTGGAGGCTGCCATCTTGGAACGATGACGTCATCGCGCCTTTTTACCATATATGGCATATTGACAAAAATGTATTTTAAAGCAAAGAAAGTCCTTGCAAATGAAAACTAACCATACAATTTATACATTTTACATATGTATATTTATTTTTAATCAATTTGCAGTGTTTTTCTTTGCTTTAATATGTATTTTGTCAATATGACATATATGGTAAAATGGCGCGATGACGTCATCGTTCAAAGCTGGCCGCCTCCATTTATGTTCTTTGTAAATTTTCAATAGGTCATATCTCCTTTGTTTTTCATGGCATTTTGATAATTCTTTCAGCTATTTTCACGTTTTTCAGAGCCCTATTAAATAAATAGTGAAAATAGTGCATCAACCCCTTTAAAAGTAGGATTCCAGGAACTCCTTACACCTTAAATAATGAATAGAAATATACTTTATACCTGTATTTATACATATACAGTTTTTTTTTCTTTCCATCAACATGTATTTGTAAAGGACAGTTTTTCTTATTTGACTATGTAAAAAAAAAAAAAAAAAAAAAAAAAAATATCCGAAATTATGTACCATCCGAACTACTATGACACCGCACTTTCACGGCCCGAACATTTCACAAACATTCAATCGAAATACCATCAATAATGATTTTTGTTCATGCATTAGTGTGTTTTTAATGACAAAAACGGTATTTCTTATCACAAAGGAAAGAAAACACAACCCTAATAGCAGAATAATGAGTTTTATGTCAACAATTGTCGACCTCAAAGTTGTGACAAACTGCCGACACGAAGCCAGGCAAAATATTCAAACTTCTTATTGTTTCAATGTGTGTATAACACATTTTAATTACTTTATTGCAAGTGTTTTCACAGTTCACAATACACATGGGAGTATTTTGTCTTGAGGAACTTGAGCTTGAGATCCAGTAAAACTGATTTTTTTGGGGATTTTTTTTTTTTTTTTTTTTTTAGACAGGCCCGACGGGCTCCTCGTCTGCAAAATGAGACAGGCCCGGAATGGATTTCGAGTAGCCCCGGGCGTCGGGCTATCCTATTTCTTGAGCACTGACTTTTAGATGATGAGGTTAAAGTTTTTTGTTAAAGTTTTTGTTTTTTCCTCATTTCTCAAAAATGAATTGTCGGAAAGCTTGGAAACGTGGCACACATGTTCATTATCATTATACAATGTTATATGACAAGAACCATAACGCTGTCATGTATTTTACTTGAATTATCCCCCCTTTTTACTTAGATTTTACAGTTAATATGTTGAATTCGCAATCGGGCGTTTGCACCTCTGTTGGTGCTTCACTTGTTTATACAAACTTGTGGTGCAACTAACCATATTTAACGACAGTTGGTTAGAGCATAGTCTATGTTCGTCTTCTGACCGGGAGTTTCAGGGTTGGGTCAGGATTTGAACCTCGCATAAGGCACCATTTTTGTGTCCACTGCATAGCGTGGCAAACACTTAGGGATCACTTTGTCCGTCTTAGTCCATCACACTTTAACCTGCAATCTAACGTTGACCATAACATGAAAAGTATTTAACCTATGTTCATGAAACTTCACGCACATCTTCATTTTAACCCAAGGAATGTTGTTACACATGTCCAATAACTCTTACTTCCATTTTGGCAGAGTTATGCCCCTTTTCATAAAGCTTTAACCTGCAACCTAACCAAGCTCATAACTGGCCATAACTTGAAAAGTGTGTTACCTATGTTCATGAAACTTCACATACATTGTCATATTACCAAAAGGAATGTTGTTACACAGGTCCAATAGCTCCGGACTTTCATTTTGGCAGAGTTATGCCCCTTTTCATAAAACTTTAACCTGCAACCTAAGGCCAAATAAAATTATACATGAGTTTACTGTAACCCGATTGACCCTCTGAAAACACCCCCGACTCCTTTTAATTTATTGAAAAAAAAAAATTAAGAAAAAATAATAATGTTCATGAGATCACGGTGCAATTTTCAATTTCACGGTGCGGTTTTGAAAGCGTGTGAATTTCACGGTATACTGTGCACAGGACTGGTATAAAACAGTCAAAATGGCGTCACCCAGTGCAGTTTTGGCTGTACAGTTTCAAAAATGTCAGCACATGGAAGCTCTAATTTGTTATGGCGCGCACTCTCCATAAAGAATCGATTGTTGAATTGTTTGACAATTACCACAAACAGGTCGGTAAATGCCCGAGTTCCAGGCCACCTGTCGTAAGTTTGTTTCTAAAACAGATATATTAATGTGCATATGTTTACTTGCTTCTCAGCACTAAGTATTGGCATCGACTACTACTGCATTATAACTTCTTGAAGAAGTATGTCGTTCCATAACAATTTTCAGAACTCAACCTCAGTATAGGCTCATAATAACTAACATGAGAAATTTATAAATATTTATTACTTTCTGATGTTAGAGAAGTAATATACATGTAAGTCAACACTTTTACAAAACTATTCAAATGGTCAATTAACATTTGACATTATAACTTTGAACAGGGAGGCAAGAACTTCTCTTGGTTACATGTATGTCAACTGCAGAATTTGACTACACCTGTGGGTCTCCCATCCTTCCTGACGGTCATATACCGGTATTCAGGAAGAGCATGGAAGTCAATTAAGTCACTTATAACATGTCAGGCCCCACTGGAGATCACACTGTATGGAGCTGGACTGATCCCAGCCGACTCATGTACTCATTGCTGTTGGAGCTGACCCTCTTTCGGACTTGCGAAAATATTTAAAACTGTTTTACCCCTTTGTATTAATTGCAAGTGTTTGGGAAAAGAGCCAGGCCTTTTGGGAAACAATAAAACATACACAATTTCATATTGTTATCTATTGTAGTTTTAAAATACCACATTTTCCCATTCATCAAAGCTCATCGCCACCTTAAATGTAACTTCGCCAAAAAATAAAATAAAAAAATAAAATAAAATGCCTACCTACCTACCCTATTTTTTTCAGCAATGTTACAGTAAACACAGGTATAATTTTATTTGGCCTAACCAAGCTCATAACTTGGCAAAATATTGACCTATGGTCTGAAACTTTATACATTTCTTTCTTATCAATTATCCAATGCAGATTTATGCCCCTTTTCATAACCTTTAACACTTAAAAAACCCTGCTCCATTACAGGCAACACAGGTTTTCACAGGTGTTCTGTTCTGTGGAACACCCACAGGTGTTCTGTGGAATACTGTTGTAGTTAAAACCAAATTATGGTATGTTAAAACATTTCGGAAATACAAGTATTGTACAAAACTACTACGGAAAAAATCTAATTGGTTCCTACCCTTATGCATGTACTCTGTGTCTGACATCTAGTGGATGTGTAATCCAAAAGTTTATAGTTCCTCAGAGTGTTTAGTGTTTATCTGTGTAGTTGACTAGGGCAAGCCAACTTCCTCGCCCTAAGTATTTAAAAAAAAAAATCTTTTGTTTCTATTCTTTTTAATTTCTTTTTTTTTTTTGGGATTTTTTTCGCCCTATAGTTGGGAAAAAAAACATACTTTTTGCCATTGGGAATCATGTACTGTTTTCCGGTACCACTTAATATATAAGGAAAAAACACTGATACTCTTATTGAGTTTGAGTCTATTGTCAGTTTAAATAAATAAATAATTATTACTAGTGATTGTGTCTTTTCATTGCACAGTCTGATTGTTCTATTACCGCAGTCTGATTGACTGTGGTTAACTAACATATTGTCTTAACGCACATTTATTCCTGAGAGACTTCAGTACTGCTGCACTGGGTCTTATCACATGACATATTGCCAATGAGGTCAGCCCATATTTAGGATTGTTTTGAATATTTTGGTTTTCTTGAGTACTGCAACTTTAGCTGCACTGACATATTTAAATCAAAAGATTTGCGAATGAGGTAAGCCTTTTCAATATTTTGGGTTTCCAGCGAATGCTATGCCTATTTAAATTAAGTATTTTGTTATCTATATTGTTTGTTTGTATGGTGTTTTACGTCATTTTTTCAACACGTAAGGTTATATATGACGATCGATTTTTTTTGTGGTGGAGGCAGACCACCCACTTTTCCTGGGTAGAACCAGTACTGTAGACCTCCCGCCATCCGTAAGAATCGACACTTCCTCAAAAGTCGAGCTCCCAGTGGGATTCGAATCCGCAGCGGTGAGAGGCGAAGGTTTACAATGAAACGTCGTTAACCATTCGGCCGGTGGCGCTTTTGTTATTGTATCTTGTTCTTTGTGTATATAGTTACAATAGTTTTACTTTCTACCCTCTGTCTCGCCTCTCATCGCTGCTTTGAATCCCACTGCGAGCTCAACTTGTCATTTGAAAAAGTGTCGATTCTTACCCCCCCCCCCCCCCCCCCCCTTTTTTTTTTGGGCATGGCATCTGGAATACTATTTGAACCATGCGAGGCCGGACAGCGGCCGAGCCCGAAGACCCGCAGGGCCGGAGCTCTCTAGGGGGGTCCGGTGGGGGCATTTGAAACCTAGGTGCTCTGAAATGGCATTTCCAGCAATCTGAGACATAAATTAGCATTTTTTTAATTTTTTGGATGGAAAAAAATATTTTTTGAGAAGAATACGGCATACGCATATGAAAAACTGCGATGTCGGCGTACGGCTTACCACAACCCGGCGTACGGAATACTGGCTAATATGGGTGGGAATCCGGCGTACGAAAAGGGGGTCGGTACCCTCCTCTATCACAACATAAATGGCCTTTCAATAAGCATGTGCTAAAAATGTTAGAAAGTATGTCATGTACTAACATTTATTGATAATCAATGTAAACCTGATATATGATACCGGAATGCAAATCGCACAACCTGTTGCCCATGATCTACATATACTCAATGCCCTACAACGAACACATTTGGTATTTGGATTTGTGTTTTGATGATGCAATAGTTTTAAAGGTCTAACACTACAAATGTTGACATTGTAACAAAATTGTTTGATAAATGTGATCCAAATCTGGCACCCAAATTCAAAATGGTATTGTAATGTAAGATTTATTTTGGACATTTGACAAACAGAAGAGTTGTAGATTACGTTAATTTTTCATGGAGTTTAAGCAAAGATTAACAAACGGAAAAAGCTAATGCAAGGAAAGAGGATAACGATTATATTTTTTTTTCTACTGTGTGAATTAACAACTGGGAATATTCAGGTGGACTCAACTAAGTGCAGATAAGTTGACAGACCTGTAAACAGTTTAACGCTATTAACATTGAATAGTTAAAATACTGGTGCCAGGACGCGTAATGTCTGCACATGTACCTAATACAAAGGGTTTATCTAGCGAGTCTGGAGACATCAGACACAACATGGAACAACATCAGGTTCGTTTACTTATTAATATTTTTTTTGTCTCGACCTGTCCTCTTTCTAAAAGTGTTTCGATTTCTTCATTATTTCTAAATTTGTATGCATTTCGTGTAATACATATTTTGTTATAATAAAATTAATTTAACTAGTAGATTTTTTTTTTTTTTAAATCTGCCAGATTTAAATGTTTCTATTCGAAAAATAAATTTTGCACATTTTGCAATTATAAGAAACATTGCACATTGTAGTCTTACATAAAATAATGTCGGGGCCTCAAACAATATTTTCCACAGTAAAGGATTGACATGTTTGTTATCCTCTCTAGCTGTAAAATGTCCGTGATCTTTTCATCGTGATGTCGTGTCTTTAAATGATAACTGGGTTCTAGCTTATTTGGGTCTGAGCATGCGCCCTTAAACGTATCTTTATACTTTGCACAGGATACGGAACAAACTTCATCAGTGTGTTCCTTTTTGGATCTACTTCGGCGTGACGCTGTCCCATTTTTGGTCATGTCCGGTTTTCGGTACTGATACTGAATTTTGACTTATTCCTTGGATATCTTACCATCTTTGCATGTCATATAAATCAAACTTAACTTGTGGTCAAATTCATCGACCTGACAGGGTGTACATAACTTTTGCATCAGTATGACATACTTATGAAATATAGGTCGAATCTGGTTTTCATCAAAAATGTTGTATCTTGACTTCCGCGAAAAGAATATTTAATAAAAGACATGGTGTGCCAATGTTTAGTCGCTGTGGCCTACTTTCACCAAAATTTAGGCTGCATGTGATATTTGGGACTTTTGTAATTATGTATAGATAAACAACAAAATACAATAGTTCTGCTTTGATCCCTCAAGATGCCTCTTTCCACTTTCCTCATAGAGCTGCGGGGGACTTAATTTTCTGAATGTTAAAGCAATTATACGTTAAAGCAGTTATATGTTAAAGCAATTATACTGAAAGATCGCTATTGTTTCCAGAATAAATGTAAATTTATCAGTTCAATATATCGAACAGTTCTACTATTAGTAAAATTTGAAGGGTCTTTAGATATGGGCATTGGTTTTCTTAATTAGAGCAATCAAGCAACAAGTCTTACAGGTATAAGAGTTATTTAAAGTAACTGAACTGGCAAATCCATTATGCCAGATTTTGTCTGTGTTGCGCTTATTAATATAAATTAATATTAATGCGTTCTTGTCAAAGTACTTAAGGCCAATGCAAAAAAAAATGGTTCAGGTTACATGGCCAAACAAATAATGTTAGGTAGGAGATGTTTTCCTCTAAGTTTATTTAAAGCTGTATAAGCAGTAAGTTGCAACTAATAAAACGTTAAATAATTAAATCTAGTAAATAAATATATTGAGATAAAAAAATGCCTGTGTGATATAGGCACTATATCCACAAGTCTCATTACGTGGTCCGAGTATTAACTTTCATACCCCATCCAGCCCCTTCTCCAAGAAGCGAAAACGGGGTTGGCTGGGGTAAGAAATTAAACTTTAATTTCGGCTTAAAAAGTTTACATATTGTAAAATTAAAACATTTAATAGGTAATTTTAAACGCATCACATTTTTTGTGTAAAAACGTTTTTAACCTGTTTTTTTGTTGAAATATTAGTTTCAAAATCCTAATAACTATAAGCTTTCCAATCGCTTAATGGAATTAAGGCGGGACCATGTTGTATTTGTGGTAACAGACCGGCAGATCATAATTATTTCATAACATTGCTAAATTTCCTGAAATGTGCATCAAAATTTGGAAATAATACAAGTCTCTGAAAGCAAGCATTTAACTAAAAATAGCTCTATGCTTATGAACAAGACTGTTTCAGTGCAGACATTTTTTGTTTGTCATAATATCACTAAACAAAAACACCAATTGCGTTTATCCAGGAATACATTTGACAGTCATTGCACTACTACCATTTAAGATATTTTGACACAATTGAATGACAGTACAGAAAAACAACCTCTTTCTGGGTTTGAACTTCAAACCCACACCTAAAAAAAAACGTATTTCAAGAGTGCATTCTGAAATATTAATTTCATAGTTTATGTATTGAAGGGTCTGCAAGAAGTAAAAAATAGAAATAATTATAATTTTTATCTTCTTTTCAAATTTTGGATTTTTTCCCACATGCATTTTTGTGTCGATGCTCATATTTTCACTGGAAAAAAATCAGCTCATATTTTCAATGGAAACAGTGCAGACAGTTATTTCTTTATCCTCAATATTTGCGTTATCTTTTAGGCTGCTAAGGGCGACTACAACAACCTTTGTAGCCAGTGTAAACACAGGTCAGGGTCAAGGTTTACACTGTCTGGCTGCTCATCAGTCATTTAACCAAAAGACCCCTTTGTAACATAAATGGAATGGTCTGTATTTAAAGAAAGGACAGTCCATTGTACATTCATAGAGGGCTAAGGGTGAATGGCTAGTGTACCTCAAGGTCTGCTTTATATGACCCACATATATTACACTTATGACAGCCTTTTTTTTAGCTGGATTGCATAGAAAATCCAGGGGTATTATAGTTTGGTGATTTCCGTCCGTCTGTAAAGCTCTGAAACTTGGCACACATGTTCATTATCATAACACAAGGTTATTTGACAAGAACCTCTGTTGTGTATTTTACCTGAATTATTCCCCTTTTTTACTTAAGATTTTTCAGTTAAAATGTTAAATGTACAGTCATATTTAAAATAACATTTGATCAAAAGCTTTTAAAATTGTCATACATATTCATCATCATAACACAAAGAATTATATTTATATGGAATTTTGGGATCTTTATAAGTTTGTAACATGAATTATATTTATATATGGAATTTTGGGATTATAACAAGTGGAGTAAATCCGCTTCCTTTGATCTCTTGTTTATTATATATATGGGACAAACACTGTGTGTAATTCCATTCCATTTTATTGCCTGTGACAGGTTTAATACTATGTGTTAACAGGACATAAAGCCCCATTTCATTTTATTTTCTGTAGCATTAAGTTTATAACATGAACCCTTTATATCATTATTGTGAACCCCAATATAAAAAGAGGGTCTTAAATGAGTGCCTGTTTAATAATGAATTTATTAAATGAGTTAAAAAAAATGTATCGGACGAGGCTCTGCCGAGTTTAATAATTTCAATATTAAATAGGCAAGAATGTGAGATTTTATTTATCATGTAACTCCAAAACAGCCTCATATTTAAAAGAACGTTTATTTATTATATTTGCCTATATATAACATTGTCACATGATGATGTATGTTTTTGCGATGATGTCGTATGGTAACTCTGTCTTCTTCGAACAACAGAACCTACCTCGTAAATTTCCATAATCTGCTGTTTTATATGGTTACAGACATCGACAAGGCAGTTCCAATGCACATCGAACTGAACCGAACGATGATTCGGCATTCATTTGCATATTTATTACACTAGTGTAATATGATAAATATATCATGGCTTTATTACACTCCCACACTGCTAGTTAGAGTACCTGTTTAAAGATATTGGCCCATATTTACTACAATTGACTAACTACTATTTCAGATCTATATAATTTATTTACAATTATTAATTTAATTTTTATGATTTGATGCTTGTTACATTAATTTCCAGTAATTTAAGTCAGGTCAAGCTTATAGAGCGGCTATTGGATATTAAGTTTTCACTCGGATATGTTTAAACTACTTCTACATAACTGTTAGATCTGAAAGTAAGCCTTGTTGTGACCTCGGATTATGTTTGTCAAGGCTATTTCAAAGTGTTTGTTCAATGGTGGTCAGTTCAATCGGTCACTCTTGAGATAATATAAAGAAAAAATGTCAATGTTAAATAGCGAAATTAAGCAGTTAAGTGATGTAATCAATTATGTACATTTTTAGGCCGTAAATAAATATTTGAAATAACCTCAAAAGTGGCCGTGATATAGACCCTTGCTGTGGTCATTCATAGGGAATAGCCATTCAGTCACTCAGTCTAAAAAGGCCATGCTGTCGATCCATGATTGGGGTGTTGATTAAAAGTCAGTTAATTGCCAACTCCTTGAGTTACCTGTAAAGATAACTGGTTAGACTAGATTAATGAGCATCAGCATGGGAACTAACATAATGGGCAGTCAGGTTTGTCATTTTGTTTCCTTTGAGAATATTTACTGTTAAAGAGTTGTTATTAATTAAATGAAATTATAAATGTATGTACATGACGGTATGTATACAATGCTTATTTTACTTTTGACGGTCTGTCTGTAAACATAATTTTTTTCCAGCTGTACTGGCCAAAACTGAAAGATAAATTTATAATTGAGGGCGAGGTGTTTAATTCTTAATTATAATTGAATTAAATGATGGGATATTAACTTGCAAGCATTAATATTATAAACAAAAAATCATTAACTGTAAGTTCACTAAACAGTTGTAGGTTTGAAGACCTTTTTTTAAAATGACTTGTTAAGAAAACATTTTGTCAATATATTGTCTCTTTTTTTTGTCTGTTTTCATCTGTATTCATGATTATATTATGTTATTTTTCGGAAGTATGAAAATTACTGATTTCTTGAGTTTCAGCTTGAGTGTCCCTTAATTATATAGCAAGGCCGCATTTTCCGCTTGATTACTGAATTTTAGGTTCTTGAGCATTCAATGACTTCATGGTTAGCAAGTGGAGCATATCCGCTTCCTTTGATCTCTTGTTTCTTCTATGAACTGTTCTTTGTTGTATATATAACTCATGTGGAACAGATGGTGTTGTATTTCAAGCAGTCATTGACCAGGACTGTATGGCCAAGATTATATTGTAATTTGTAGTTTCTTGTTATAATTAAAGAGGCTCTACCTATATCTTTTTGTCCACCAATTGATATAAACTTTACTTAATCATAAAGCGGACTATGAAAAAGGTAAATGGCAATAATTTCACCCCATGTAATATGCGTTTTGCTGGAAAAAAACAGGATTGAAAAGATCGGATTTTTGAAATTGTATTCGTAATTGAATTAGACAAGCTGATTGCGGAGATTTTCCGATCTTATTCGTTTACAATTGGAACTGCCTCGTCGGATTGGCGAAGAGTTCCGATCGATTCATTTACTATCGGAACTGCCCCGAATAGTTTCTTTTCGTTCAACTAAATCGCATTGCGCATGTCCGAGAAAATCGTAAAAACATGTAGTTCTCTGGCAGGAATAAAAGGCTGGGCAACATTTTATTCAAGATATTGTTTTGATCATAATAATTAACAGAACTGGAATACGAAGCATGTTTCTTCTTATAATACTCATAAAACAGCTTTGAAAACATATAAATGCAGTAATATTGAGCATTTAATACTTTACATTAAAAATCGCGTAGATATAGATAGTGCCTCTTTAATACCGGAATATGAGTGAGATACAAAGTATCGCAAGCTGGTCAGAACAGTTACTTAAGAAAATAGCAATGTAGTGTAAAAATTTCATGATTGAAGAGGTTTCCTTATTTTAAAATCAGTCAGCACCAAAAAGAGGTACATATTTAGCTGTGAACACAAACAGTAAGATTCTTAATATTATTCTTATAATATATATATAATATTCTTACTTAACAAATGCAAGTTAGGAAGAAAACCTTTCGGGGTGCCGCGAGCTTTTAAAAAATCTAGATTGCCGTTTGTCCCTTTAAACAGTTAAACAAGTGAGGACACCGATTTGGAACCAGCTGTGTTCATGTGCTGAGAACAGATTTATAGACTGTATCCCTGACAAGTAGTAGAAAACCCATAAAATGCCTGTATACCAATTTGATTGCATTGTGATATTCTTACTAGAATACAGTTGTTTTATGAACAGTAAAATGACATTGATACACAGTCCAACACCCAGAGCACCTTTCTGAGTCGGCAATAATGAATATATTATAAAATTAGTGGAATCTCTAAGAAAAAAGCAGACACGACATAAAAATTGTTTGACAAATGTGCGCTGCCAGTGTCGTGTGTACTAGATACATTTCATCGATCATCGATCAGTTAAGCCTTTAGTTTGATTAATCGATTACAATTTTTCATCATCGACTCAGATATTGAAAACTATTGGCATATAGTTGCTGCTTTGTTCGTCCGTCTGTCCATCCGTCTGGGTGGGCGTTATTTCATTCACTAAAATGTTACAATTTTGCAACAGTATAATAACATGATATCTCTAGGGAGTATCACAACTTATACTTCAAATGAATGCTGGTCAGTTTCATTCAAGTGCTTTATTACCAGAACATACTCGAAATGTGTTTCTTTTCTTATTATAGTCTGAAAAAGGATTACACTTGTGTTATATTTAGCAGCCATGTTTAATCGATGATCATCAGTTGCTCGGTTAAATATTCCGATGATCGATCATGGATTTTCAGCGGAATCCCAACACTAATACATACCCAGCTAGAAAAGACTAATTCAATTGTCTCCTGTTATTATGACCGCTAAATCTGGCATGACTTTATCATCATTATCCTGCTTGACATTCATTAGCGAACCAGTCACCAAACGTAAACCACTTTAATGAAGAAAAGGTCCAGTAAGACTTCCGATGATCCTAGCTGCGATCTTGCCATTAATCCTGCGCAATCATTTATGGTAGCTTTAATACCACTAATTTTCAAAAAAAAAAGTCACCCACACAATGTTGCTCTTCCTGCCTGTGGATCGATGTCTTAATTTTCAGAATATCTTTTCCACTTAATTGAATTGAATGTTGTTTAACGGCTCATCAACACAGTATAGGTTATTTAGAGCACCCCCCACCCCCCCAAGAGAGAGGGGAAGGATACATAGGAATCCGGGAACCGGCCCTTTCTCTTACTGTCGAATAGATTTCTATGGTTCTGTAACATGCTCGGAGGATAGACCGATACACAGGACCGCCTGGTTTATGTCCCCATCCGACGGACGAGGCCAAGGGAAAGTGTCTTGCCCAAGAACACACTGACGGAACTTTCCCACTATTTGCCATGCTTGGAATCAAAATTATTTTTGGCAAGTTACTGACTACAGCCACCCTGATATTGTGTTGGTTTGAAGACACAGGTCCAGACCTCTCTGACATTTGACCAACATGAAAATAAAAACCAGATGTTATAGTGTGTGCTACTCTCAGGAAAACAGCTCTCTGTGTTATGCTTTGAATTCCAAGACACAGCTTATTAATGCTCAGGAACAGAACAGCTGCAACTTCTTAGGTTGTGTTTATAGCAGTTTGGTACGTGACAATAACATCTGATGTTTCAGTTTAATGTTTCAAAATGACGTAAATGGGGTTGAATTGACGTAAATGGTTAAATGTTTAAAATTGAGAAAGAAATGTAAGTCAAAAAAAAATCTCCTTCTCCCAATAAAATGATTACAGAACACACACATTTCTTATCACAGTTTTAATAACTGTGATAAGAAATGTGTGTGTGTTCTGTATTTGGATTTGCTATTGATACAACTGATTTTGTATAATTTATGTAGTATTAGAACATTTTTAATGGAACACCCTTTATGTCAGTTCATTATTTAGAACATTTAATACATTGTGATAATGTTTTTAACTGCTTTTAACCACATTTAAATCATAGAAATAAATACAAAGCAGATCTACAGAGATTTTTTATAAAAGGTTACCCAATACTAAAAATCCATAGCAATAGACACAGTTTTGTTCTGTAGTGTAGTCTGTGAATCCACATAGAAACAGTTTCGGCAGAAATACTTGGCTGTGAGAAATACATATGAATTACTGCCTTATAATTATGAACAATGTATTGAATGATTTTGTCTTTGGATACCACTGTAACAGTTGCTTTTGAACATTTCATCACATGTGCAAAACTATGATATTTTTACTGAAGGTCCAACAAGTGCAAAACTATATATATGATGTGCTGATGCAATAACAGTGAAATGTCAGGAGTGGTAGATGATATAAAGGAGGTTTGTGTTGTGTTATAATAAGTGTAAAAAAAAGATGTAGGTGGAAATCAAGATTTGTGGTATGAGCATAATGAATTATTTCGGTTTGTTTAATGGTGGATAATCACTCAATGCAATGAATGAGCATTTATCATATTTTAATGTTCATTCATTGTGAATGAATTGGCATATTTCTCAGTTTAATGTGTTGCCAAATTTACACAAAATGTGAATGAATGGGGTATGGAGTTCACACAGCTTAAAAAGGAATTGAAAAGAAAAAAAAGAGGTTTAATTTTGATGTCTCGCACTTAATAAATAGCTAGATTTTACTGAACAGATCAGACTATATAAATTTATTATAAAAAAAAAATAAAATCTATTTCCGAATTTACCAGGTTTACCCTACGAAAAAGAAGCCGCGGTTCTTTCAGTAGATTGCACATTAGACTCTGAATCGGAACGTCAAAGGTTCAAGCCTCACTGTGCCACTGTGTATCTTCAGTGTGACCTTAGGCAAGACACTTACCCTAGCCCCACCTGTCAGATGACAGGGCAGTCCTGTGTATCGAAATCTATCCTCCGAGCATGTTAAAGAACCATAGGAATCTACCGTATAATTCCTAATAAACGCTCCTCCCCTAATAAATGCCCCCCTGTCCCCCAGCATTTTTTAGCTCTGCTCATCAAAGATCAGCTCCTCTGAAACTACTGGATGGGTTTTTATGAAACTTTATAGAAACGTTGCCCACGAAGTATAGGTGATCCTAGCAAAAATTCATGTTGATGTGAAATCCAAGATGGCCACCAAAGCTAAAAATAGATTTTTAAAAAACATGTTTGTAGCGACTACTTCAAAACTAAAAGTGATATTGATATGGGACTTTTTCTAAAATTATCAGGATGACATGGTGTTGATCCTTGTCTAAAATCGTTTTGATTCAACATTAAACATGGCTGCAGCGGCCATCTTTTTTTACATAGAGTCATATAGTAAAAACTTGTTAGCGACTACTCCTCTGAAACTGCTTGATGGATTTTCATGAAACTTCACAGGAATGTAGCTCTTGGTGTCTAGTCGATCCAAAATGTCAGGTCGGGCGGAAATTCAAGATGGCCGTCACGGTTAAAAATAGATTTTTAAAAAGCAAGTTTGTAGCGACTACTTCTTGAAAACTATAAGTGATATTGATATGGGACTTTTTCTAAAATGATCAGCATGACATGATGTTGATTACCGAAAAAAATGATTTTGATTCGACATTAAACATGGCTGTCAGTGGCCATCTTTGTTTACATTGAGTTGTATAGTAAAAGCTTGTAGCAACTACTCCTATGAATTTTCATGGAATTTCACAGAAATGTTGCTCTTGGTGTCTATTTGATCAAAGCAAAATTTTAGGTCTGCCAGAAATTCAAGATGGCCACCACGGCTAAAAATAGATTTTTAAAAAACAAGTTTGTAGCGACCACTTCTTGAAAACTGTAAGTGATAGTGACATGGGACTTTTTATAAAATAGTCAGCATGGCATGATGTTGGTCCATGTCGAAAATCATTTTGATTCGACATTAAACATGGCTGCCAGCCGCCATCTTTGTTTACATAGAGTTGTATATAAAAACTTGTAACAACTACTCTGAAACTACTTGACAGATTTTCATGAAACTTCACAGGAATGCTGATCTAGCTATCAGAACCTGCCAGTAGAGTATCAAGGTCACTGACCTCTTGTTTTAGAATTATTTTTTTTAAACTTACCAAAACAGACATGAAGACTCGTCATTCATTAAATAATGTCGGTTTAAAAGTGAAATGATGTACTTTTGGTCTCAAATAATCGCACCCCTCTGAATTCACCCCCCCCTTCATGTTCATTTTGTCATTTTTTTATCATGCTCATTCAAGATTTTCTTCATATGCAAATGTGGAAACGTGATCCATCGTAAATGGAGTGTCTACAATAGAATTTGCAGCAACTCTGCAGTTCTGCGGGTTAGAAGGTTCTAGGCCTATTCTTCATATATTTTATCTAAATGTAAATGGAGGGTAAGCCTGGCATGTTCATCCCTGTTTGGCGCCATATAATCTTTCTTGTATTGGTGCCCCGTAAAATCCAAATTCAATTCAATTTTTTTTTACTCGAAAGTGAGCTATTGTGACTGCCAACTTTTGTTAATTGTCTTACTGGGGAGACATATTGTTTTTAGCTTGTCTGTCTGTTCGTCCGACCGTCCATCCATCCGACCGTCCGTCACAAGTCGTGTTCTCTCCATATCTCTTGAACCGCTTAAGGGATTTTGAAATAACTTGGCACAAATGTTCACCATATCGAGACGACGTGCAGAGCACAACTTCCAGCCATGTCCTTTCAAGGTCAAGCTCACACTTAGAAATAAATTTTTGCTGTATTGAGAATATTTTACTGTAAATTTGTGTCTAGAACAAGAAAAAAATCCTGGGTTGAGAAATAGCACACAAATTATATTGTAAGGATGGCCTAAAAAGAGCTAAATTTTAGCCTGTATTGATCTTGAATAAATACAGCTTTATGAATAAATACAACTTTATGCATATATACTGGAACTTATTTGTATAGCATTAGTCTGTTTAATAGATAAAAAATATATTCCTAGTTATAGGATCCAACACAAAAACACATAGACAATTTTTCAATCAAAAGAACTGCGTGCATGATGTGTTAAATATGGAATATTTTGGTTAACAGTTCACAGAAATATGTTAGAGGCAATAAGTTAGATAGTAAGATGCTAATTGACTTGATAAAGTTCCTATTTTAAGAAAGTTTTCCAGTTTGAAAAAGTTGCACCTACGTTCATAGAAAAACATTATTCAAGGAATGTTGGCAACGTATCTCTCCAGTGTCTTGAAATACGTCCGCAGTTTTTTCAGATAGTTGACTTTTGCTGCACTGTTTGCCATAGCTTTGTTACTGCACATTGTTAGATGCTGGAATATACAAAGAAAACATTGATCTTACCCTAAAGATGGTTAATATATATCAAGTGTTTAATTTTTAGCTCTACTGATCAGAGATCAGCAGAGCTTATGCCGTGGTGCGGCGTCCATCGTCCGTCTGTCCGTCTGTCTGTCCGTAAACTTTTATTTGTAGCGACAACTCCTCTGAAACTACTGGATGGATATTCATGAAACTTTACAGAAATGTTGCCCATAAAGTCTAGTTGATCCTAGCAAAAATTCATGTTGATGTGAAATCCAAGATGGCCGCCAAAGCTAAAAATAGAGTTTTAAAATACAAGTTTGTAGCGACTACTTCTTGAAAACTATAAGTGATATTGATATGGGACTTTTTCTAAAATGATTCGCATGACATGATGTTGATCCTTGTCAAAAATCGTTTTGCTTCAACGTTAAACATGGCTGCCAGCGGCCATCTTTGTTTACATAGAGTTATATAGTAAAAACTTGTAGCGACTACTCCTCTGAAACTACTTGACGGATTGTCATGAAACTTTACAGGAATGTTGCTCTTGATGTCTAATTGATCCTAGCAAAAGTTCAGATCTGCCAGAAATTCAAGATGGCCGTCACAGCTAAAAATAGATTTTTAAAAAATAAGTTTGTAGCGACTACTTCTTGAAAACTATAAGTGATATTGATATGGGACTTTTTCTAAAATGATCAGCATGACATGATGTTGATCCTTGTTGAAAATGATTTTGATTCGACGTTAAACATGGCTGCCAGTGGCCATCTTTGGTTACATAGAATTATATAGTAAAAACTTGTAGCGACTACTCCTCTGAAACTACTTGACGGATGTTCATGAAACTTCACAGGAATGTTGCTCTTGATGTTTAGTTGATCCTAGAAAAATTTCAGGTCGGCCGGAAATTCAAGATGGCCGCCACAGCTAAAAATAGATTTAAAATAAATAAGTTTGTAGCGACTACTTCTTCAAAGCTATAAGAGATATTGATATGGGACTTTTTCTAAAATGATCAGTATGACATGATGTTGGTCCTTGTTGAAAATCGTTTTGATTTGACGTTAAACATGGCTACCAGAGGCCATCTTTGTTTACATAGAGTTATATAATGAAAACTTGTAGCGACTACTCCTCTGAAACAACTTGACGGATTTTCATGAAACTTCACAGGAATGTCTTAATGTCTAATTGATTCTAGCAAAATTCAAGATGGCCGCCACAGTTAAAAATAGATTTTCAAAAAACAAGTCTGTAGCGACTTCCTCCTGAAATCAAAATCAATCAGTAGAGCTTCAAGGTCATTGACCTCTTGTTTAACTTGGAATGATGTCACTTCTTGATTTGAAGCTGCATGAAAATTTCATACCCCAACAAACCCCTTCTCCAAGAAGCGAAAATGGGGTTGGCTTGGGTATGAAATAAAACATTTATTTCGGCTTAAAAAGTTTGCTTATTTTAAAATTAGAACATTTAATTGTTTATTGTAAAATTAGAACATTTAATTGTTTATTGTAAAATTAAAAAATGTTTTTAGACGTGTTTTATTGTCGAAATATTCGTTTATATAAAATCCTGCTAATATAAGCTTTCCCATCGCTTAATGGCATTAAGGCGGGACCACATAACGATCTAAGTTTATGTCCATAGAAATAAGCTTGTCAAAATAACATGTTTTAAACTATTTAAAGAATTATTTTTTTAAAACGTTTTATTTCAGAAATTACTGGTGTAGGACTTTACGTTTTTTAATGCTCCCTTTTAAAGGACACATGACAATCTTGGAGTAATTTTATCGAACATTAAAATCAAACCTCAATTTGTTAATTCATTTTGACTTTAAACATATTTGCATGTATATGTAATGGGTTAAAGATTAAATAAAAGGTAAATTTGGAGATTTTTCTTCGTTATATATATATATGTCATAGGTTATTATTTGTGCAATGCAATCAATAATCAGTAATATAAGCAAAAACAATTTGCTTTGAAAAATATTCAAATAATTATTAATAAGAATGATTTGCAAATATGCAAGTCATGTCGAAAATCTTATCGAATGCTGATGGTTGGATTGTCTTATGTCCCTTTAAATTGCAAGGAAAGTTTCGGAATAGGTTAGGAAAGGTTGAGCTCCCAAACTTGTTATTTGGTTTCATAACCAAGCAGTGACTATGAAAAGGCCTGGTATTACCAAATGGTGTCAGAACTGGTGCTGTATGCATTGAGAGTCAGTTCCAGGTAAAGACTGCTAGTAGCTAATTGTTTTTACAGGAAATGATTTCCAGGTTCTATGATACACAGTATCCTATTAACAGCAACATATAAAAGTGCTTAGTTTTCCAAACAGTGGGCTTTGTAGCTCAGTGTATAAGGCCACACTTAAAAATATTAATGTTTGCCCTCTCCCGACCGACCCCAAAAAAGGACCCTACCCAAATGTTTTTCTCTCAATTTATGGAACATTATTTTTTTTAATTGCTTGTCGCATCGAGATGCCGCTAATAACAAAAGTAAGTTTTTGTTATAAAAAAATAAAAATAAAAAATAAAATAAAAAATTGCCTACCTACCGACACAAAATTTGAAATTAGGGTCGGGAAAGGGCAAACATAAATATTTTTAAGGGTGGCCTAATTAGGCACTGGCTTTAGAGCTACACACTGGTAACATAACTGTGCTCGTGTGGGTTCACTCTCAATAAAACATGTTTAAAAACATTTTTTGAAATACTGAAAAAATGTGAAAACCTGTTTAAAATTACCTAAGATTAAATTTTTGATTTTACAATATGCAAACTTTTTGAGCCAAAATTAAGGTTTTATTGCATACCCCCGGCCATTTTTGCTTCTTGGAGAAGGGGTTGGATGGGGTATGAACGTTAATACTCGGACCTTGTAATAACCTAATATGATGTAAACTCCTCATTTCGTATGTTCATTGTTTAATGTGTTTTTTCTGTATATATTTTAAGTTAATAATGTGTTTTCGATTATTGTTTGTCACAGGAAACAACCCATTTTCAGGTCCGTACGCAGTTGGGTAATGAAAATCTGAAAAGCAAAACTTTTTTTTTTACTGTATTTTATACATTATTTACATTATTTACATTATTTGAACATAGCTGACATATGGACCTTGATGGCATGTCACTAATTTACTCTTGTGTAGTAAAAGTATCAAAATCTGTAAGAAAATCCATGTATTTTTGGTTCATCATTTTGCTACCAAAATACGCCAAAATGCACAATTTGGGGGTCTTTATTTAAAAAAAAATCCGGACCCCACTAGCACGGTTAAACCCAATCTTGCATAATGGGAAAATGCCTCCAGGTACGCGCCTGATTTTGTTTAGGCCTCAGTGTTCTCCCAAGGAATTTCTCAAGGCATGTCATTTTTATCAGAGAAAATATGCTTCAGAGTGTATCCTTATGCCTGCCCCTATATGTATGGGTAGTTTGTCAGAAAGATACTTGATCTGTATAAGAAATAGGCTAGTGATTCTGCATGTATATTGTGTTTTAAACTTATTTAAGCTAAACAAAAATGAAATAATTAAAATGTGTTGCAGGTCTTTTCAAAATTAAGGCATGTTGCAAAAGCATTTTGGCTGTGAAGGCATGTTAAATGTGACATGGGAGATCACTGGGCCTTATCATATCTGCTTTGGAATCAACACCAATAACACTTTTATGAGGAAAGAGTCCTGAGTGTAAATGAAAACATTAGTCTTAGAATTTGTTTGTTCTACTTTCAGCGAGGAACAGAAAAATATTCTGGTGGAGACAGAAGAGATGACAATAAGTATGGGGTAGCGTGGTACAAACGTGACGGAATCCCAGCATACCCCATGGAAGATGAAGTAAGTTACCTCGCAAAAAAGTAGGTCTTTGCAGATGGAAGTGAAGGCCACATTAATTAGAAAGCAAGTCGAGGCCAGTTTTTTCCTTGCATTTTTGGACAATTTAGGTAGTACCTAAATATTTTTTATATCAAATGAGTATTTAGTTTAAAAAATACCTTATAAGTTATTTTCACTTTCATATGTAAAATCCTTGTTGCTGGAACAGCAAATGTTAGAATTTCAAGTAACTTGTTTCTCTTTAATTTTGTCTTCGTTCATATGTATGTCTGCTAAAAAACACGAAAATAATAACAAATACTAAGCTACCAAATTTCCTATGGGTGGCAGGGCACTACAAGATAAAGCCCTTCCAATTTTTTACAGAAATAAGGTACAGGTCTAAAAAAAAAAAAATACGCCTTTAAAATACTTTACTGCCAAATATAATAGGAGTATTTCTTATTTATATGTTATCATAAAGTGTATGTATTTTTCAAGTCAGTTGTAAATGGTAGTAAAAATCAGTCCATCCTGAATGAATAATATTTCCATTAATAACAAGTCAGTCAGTTTGAACCAGTTAAATAGATGTATCACCTGTGAAATCAAAACAAACCAACTGGTGTGAAGATTGATGATCATGTAACTAAGGTCACAGATTAATCTTGTCATCTTCCATCAGTCTTGTTAACTACTATGTAAATGCTGATGTTTTAAATCGGGCCTGAATACCATCAATTGTTGCTAGTCCGAATTATTGACAGACGGAAACCTTAAAATAAGTAACTTGTACCCCAGTAAGTAGTACAGGAAGTGGTCTTGCAGGGTACGAAAATTCCATTTGTCCGCTCGGCCATACGAGTGCTCATTGATTCATGATGAGTAGAAATTCGGTTAAATTTCTTAACAATTTATCAATTTGACCATTTAAATATTACGTACGACATGTAACTCGGCAACAATTTTTCTGCCCTGCCTTGGTAGCTTAGTAGATACGACGTTCCGCTTTAGAGCTACAGATCCCTGCCCTTGGGTAGCCTGGCTGGCAGAGGCATGTCTGATAGGAAACTCCTCTCATGTTCCTCTAAGTTTTCTGTCCAAGTATGTGTTTATTGGATGTAGACCCCTATTTCATTTCAAGAAGTCAGTTCACTGTCTTGATCAGTTTGTTTGTTTGTATGGTGTTTTACACTATTTTCAACACATGTAAGGTTGATTGTTTTGTGGTGGAGTCAGACTTCCTCACAAGTCAAAATGACATACACTTGTCCCCATGCAAGAAGTAAAGGAAGTGGCCTAAGTAGCTTAGTGGATAAAGCTTAAAGTTCTCCGGCCATGTTTTGTTTCATGAACATGTTGATGTTTATTTAAATTGAAATCAATACACAACAATAGCTATTTACAATTCACATTGCAATATCTGTGAAAAGCGAGAATACAATTTTATTTGATGACTAGAAAACTTTGAACAGGTAAATTAATCCACAGGTATTTGTATTTATCAGTTATCTGGCAATAGGTGTGCAGCTATACAATTCAAACTTACCTCATTTCCCCATGCAGTCACGCAGTGGTAAAAGTAGTATCTACGTCATGCATAATAATACTTATTTTTACGTACAGCTTAGTAGCGGTTTTAAAAATATGTGTCTCTCCGGGAATGTTCATATGATGTTTAAGAGTGAAATGTGTTAATTGATACAAAAAGGGTGGGCATTCATCTTTTAATAAGAGTTACAGATTCCTGTCCTGCTTGGGTTAGCCAGAAGTGGGAAACTTCACTCATGTTTTCGTAAGGTTGCTGTCCTAGTATAACCCAATGTGTTTACTGCATGTCAACCCCTATTTCATTTCAAGAAGTCCAGTTCACTGTCTGGGGATCTTGTCATCTTGTCGAGGAGGCATTCTCAACAGCTGCCACTGAACCATTGTACTGGATGGTTCCATTTTCTATTAAATCCTTAACCAGACAATTTCTAGTTTGCTAATAAAATGGTATTGCTGACAGTAACTGTTATACTGAGAGGATGCGCAGACGTGTTTAAACGGTATACGTGTATACCCGTGATCCTTTAACACATACATTTATTTATGTAGACATTAGGTAGCATCATCTATGCTTTACATAGTAAATAATCGTCATTACCTAGTAAATAATCCCTCCAATAAAAGATTTATGGGTTTGAAAATGTATTATTATTACAATCGTGGATTTGCACTCAACTTCTCTTTAACTCTTAGCCTGCTATAACAGCCTTTGCATCCAGCAACTCGCAGGCTGATCAGGGTTTACACTGTCTGAAACATAAATTCAAAGAAAGGACAGTCCATTATATATTCATAGCGGGCAAAGGGTTAATATTGCTGCATAATTATATCTATATGCTTTAAAAACGAACTTGAAGAATTTTTTGCATGGAATACGTAACCCCTGTTTAGATAGTTATTTCTTGTTGCACTGTTTGTCTTAGCATTACTGCACATAGTTATACCCCCTTTCTCTACCCTCCCTCCCCCAAGAAAACCAAATATATAATTAGCGGGCATGTGTATATGTAGTGTCTCATTCAAGTAGTATTCATTTTAAGTTTTTACATGGTGCTGTCTTGAAGTCACAGTACTAACTGATGATGGAACATTTTCTGGTTTTATGTGCAATGCAAGTGTCACAACGGGAGAACCTACACCTCGGAGGTTGTGGGTTCAATCCCTGGCTGGTCATACCAAAGACTTTATGAAATGGTAGTAGTAGCTTCCTTGATCGACGTTCAGCATAAAATTATAAAGTTTTTTTCTGGGACTGGGCGACCTTGTGTCAGTATAATGATACTGGGTGGGGTATCATGCCGTGCGTCTACAGCGAGGTATTCCAGTGTGGCAGCACTATTAAACGGAGCATAGAACTAACTACTACAAAAGAACATGCTGATGTGACTAAAAAGCAGTGTACATACTGGGTACCTGCAGCAATAAGTTTGCTGTCCTGTATCTGTACCACTATATATAGTCATGTAAATATGTAATGCCAGCTGTTACTTATAATTCAGAATTAATGTGCTTCTTGGAAAACATTAATAATAATGCATACCTGTCAAAGTACAAAAATAACGCAGTGTCCTTTTTGAAGAAATGAATAGATGAGCATTTTTCGGGGATAAAACCTATACATTTATCTCAATATACGAAAACAGTTATTTGAGTTTGCTTTTCATAAAATATTGCTAGTGTCTCTGTATACACTGTACAAGTTATTGACATCTGGGGATGAGGTTTAAAGTATTCCTGCTTCTAGACAATGGGTTTTGTATCTATTGATATCAATAAATCTACGTAAGCTGTCTGCACCAGGATTCAGGCATCACTCTATCGCGGGAACGTATCCGGTAATATGTTTCTATCTATCGGTTACATGGTAATTTAGGACATCTCCAGAAAACAACATGCATGAAGCAAAAGCGAGTACATAATATTGTTATCCAATGGCAATCTAAAATAACCAACTTAACCCTTAGCCCGCTATGAATGTATAATGGACTGTTCTTTCTTTGAATTTGGGCCATTTTATTTGTATAATGGACTGTCCTTTCTTTGAATTTGGGCCATTTTATTTATATTACAAAGGGGTGTTTTGGTTAAATGACTGATGAGCAGCCAGACAGTGTAAGCCCTGATCAGCCTGCGAGTTACTCGCAGGCTGATCTGGGTTTACACTGGCTGCAAAGGCTGTTGTAGTCGCCCTTAGCAGGCTAAGAGTTAAGCATGCTCCTTCCATAAGCCTGCGAGTAACTCGAAGGCTGATCAGGGTTTACACTGGCTGCAAAGGCTGTTGTAGTCGCCCTTAGCAGGCTAAGAGTTAAACATGCTCCCCATTGTAATCCAGTGGAAGCTCCTGGTAAAAACTTGTTTCTCGTACATCTTAGTGAATAGGTCAGAAGAATTAATTGAATTTAATTGAAATGAATTGGGTTTTTAAAGGGGTTGATGCACTATTTTCAAACAGGATTTATTTAACAGGGCTCTGAAAAACTTGGAAAAAGCTGAAAGAATTATCAAAATGTCATGAAAAATAAAGGAGATGTGGCCTATTGAAAATTTGCAAAGAATATAAATGGAGACGGCTATCTTTGAACGATGATGTCATCGCGCCGTTTTACCATATATGGCATATTGACAAAATGTACTTTAAAGCAAAGAAAACCGCTGAAAATTGATTAAAAATAAACATACAGATATAAGTATACATTTTATGTATTATTTTTATCATTTTCAGGGATTTCTTTGCTTTAAAAGACATTTTAGTCAATATGCCTTTTATGGTAAAAAGGCGCGATGACGTCATCGTTCAAAGATGGCCGCCTCCATCTATGTTTCTTTGCACATTTTCAATAGGTCATATCTCCTTTATTTTTCATGGCATTTTGATAATTCTTTCAGTTTTTTTCAAGTTTTTCAGAGCCCTTTAATATAAACTGTGTTTGAAAATAGTGCATCAACCCCTTTAAGGCACACCAACACATGAAAGGTTATATGGTGCCTAACAGGAATGAATATGCCAAGCTCATCCTCCATTTACATCGAGATAAAATATGGAGAATGGGCCTTGTCGATTCACTCAAATTTATGTAAATTTTAGATTGCCGTCTACCATAAGGTTTTATAGATGGTTGACTTACAAGCTGTGTATAATGCAATTGCCTTCTTAAGTTATTTAATTTAACCTGCCCCACAGCTGGTAAATCTAATGATGAGTTATGCCCAAAGCTGTGATACAAGAAAATACACGTATGTTCATGCCAGTCTACAATATTGACTGAAACACAAATTTGTAGTATTTATTGATTGGCTCCTCCTTGGGGTCATGATTGTCTCCATCCCAAGGTCATGATTGGCTCCTCCTTGTGGTCATGATTGGCTCCTCCTTGGGGTCATGATTGGCTCCATCCTGGGGTCATGATTGGCTCCACCCTGAAGTCATGATTGGCTCCATCCTGGGGTCACGATTGGCTCCTCCCTGGGTAACAATTGGCTCCATCCTGGCCTCATGATTGGCTCCATCCTGGAGTCATGATTGGCTCCATCCTGGGGTCATGATTGGCTAATCACTGGGGTCATGATTGGCTCCGTCACAAGGTCATGATTGGCTCCATCCTGGGGTCATGATTGGCTCCATCCTGGGGTCATGATTGGTTCCATCCTGGGGGTCATGATTGGCTCCATCCTGGGGATCATGATTGGCTCCATCTGGGGTCATGATTGGCTCCATCCTAGGGTCATGATTGGCTCTATCCTGGGGTCATGATTGGCTCCATCCTGGGGTCATGATTGGCTCCATTCTGGGGTCATGCTAAAGCTCAATGACGTCACATACAGTGTAAACCTCTCAATACGACATCTTTTGTATATGTATGTATATATATATATATACCTTGTAATTAATGAACTGTTTGTCCAAAATCATTGACCGTTCCATTTTATAGAACATACTATCTAAAATCAAGCCCTATTCTTTAAAGGGACACATGGCAATCTTGAGTTTAGTTCAAACATTAAAATTTGCTCCTCGATTTAATTATCCTGCGTCATTTTGACTTCAAAACTGCTTGCATATAATTAAATAAAAAATTGAGATTTCTATTTTCTTCACTATTTTACCACATTGTTAAATATATTATTGGTGCAATATTATAAAAAGTTAGTAATATGTAAAAATAATTTGCTTTGAACTATTCTAACAATTAATATTAATGATTGAACAAATGCAAGTTAAGAGAAAAAAACGGGACACTGGAGTTTTTAAAAAATCAAGATTGCTGTGTCCCTTTAAGATATGATTTGTCATCCGTCAAATACCACAACACTTTATTTGTTTGAGGCCAAAAAACTGCCTAGGTAGCATAGTGGACAAGGCCATGAGCTTTAGAGCTACAGACCTCTGCCCAATGTGTGTTAAACAAATGTGCTGCTTGGCGAAGGCTTGTGATGGGGAAAACTCCAATCTCATCTCCCTCTGAGGTTGCTGTCCCCAATATAACCTTTAATGATGTATTAACACAACTTAAAACTTAATTTCATTGCTTGAGACCAAAAACATCACATATTCTCAAGAGTTTTAGCACCTCCCACGGATCCACATATAATTGCATACCAAATAATATTATGCATACCATCCATGCCCATGAAACCAGAAAATTTGGTTTATGTTAAAATAGGACAGACTGGATTTTGTAAACAAACAGCATGAAGGTAGACAGATGATGCAATTCTGTTTGATGTCCTGTCGGAAGTTACCTAGCCTCTGTTGATAAACAATGTTGATTGTGGAACATATAATCTTACCTTGTAAAGCCTTTATACCGTATTTTACCTTGTATAGTACGGAGTTTTTTTGACTTCTTTTACGATTTCCGAAAGTGGGGTGTGTACAATACAAGGAAACAATACCAAAAACTCTATTTTCTTGCATTTTATGTGCAGAGAAAAATCAATGTCGGAATGGAGAAAAATGCCAATAAAAACACGGGACGAACACACAGACATGCCGAAAATACTTTATTTTTTGTGATTTACTCGCTTCATAAAAGTAATTTATTGACTTAATTTGACTTAGACAAACGACTTAAGTTTATTATAAAGCTTGTTTTTATATAAATGTTTGCATATGTGTTATAGAATTTCAATAAATGAGTGAACATTTCGGCCATTGTTTTGTTATTTATATCGTTATGAAACTTGGAAATATTGTTTATGAGCATAATATCTCGGTCAAGTTTGAAAACCAGCCCAATCACCCCAGTAACAACGGAGTTATGGGCCTTTAATTATTGAAAATTGACAATGTTTACGATATCCGCTCTCTAACTCGAACAAATATTATCCAATCATTACGAAACTTGGAAATAATATTTATGGGTATAATATCTCGGTCAAGTTCGAAAACCAGCCCAATCGCCACAGTAACAACGGAGTTATGGGCCTTTAATTATTCATTGACAATGTTAGTGATGTCCGCTCAGTAGCATGAGTATTTGTTGTTCAATCTTTATGAAACTTTGGAATAATGTTTATGTGCATAATGTCTAGGTCAAGTTCGGAAAGCAGCCAGATCGTCCCAGTAACAACGGACCTTTAATTATTGAAAATTGACAATTTTGATGATGTCCGCTCACTAACTTGAATATTTGTTTTTCACTCTTGATGAAACTTAGTCAAGTTCGAAAAAACAAGACCAATCACCCTGATAACAATGGAGTTTGATTTATGTCACGGCATTGTCCGTCCATCCGTCTGTTATCACAGTAACAAATGATCCACTTTCGAAGGGCATATTTTGTGTCCAATGGACACTCTTTTCTAAAAAAATATTTTGATGCGCACTATACATGGAAACAACTTTTTATACCCAGGTTTTGACGTATAAGAAGGGTGTGTGCGCTTTACACGGGTGCGCACTATACACGGTAAAATAGGTCTTTGTATTATTCGTTTTACAAACCATTAAGACAGGGAATTGCTATAGGATGAGGGGGGGAAAAAAAAAATGTTTTCATCAGAAAGCAGCTTCGATAGCTCAGTGGATAAGGTCTTGACTTTTGACCTGCAGAGCTCCGTCCAGCGTGGCGGAGGCATGTCTGGTGGGAAACTTCATCGTCTCATCTCCCTCTGAGGTTGCTGTCCCTATGCAACTAAATATGATGTGCTAGAGGGACATACAAACCCTTTTCATTTCATTTATATCGGACAGGAAACGCGAAAGAAATGTTAAAATTCAAAGACTGCCTCATCGTGATTCCAAATTATGGCATCTGGTTGTTCGGTACAAGATTTTTTTACCAATTAGATATCAAAGTTTTTGTCATGTTGCTGAAATATAATTCTTGATTGGTTTATATTTGAGTAGATAATTTGACAGAGTGTGCATTTGTGTATTTAGATAAGCATTGTCTTGCAAAAACAGCTATTTCCCCTGGAAAATAAATCTTATGCTGACCGATGTTACGACTATTCATGTGGCTTCTGTTATCTAAGAAGACTATAATTAACAGTAGAATTTATGATTTTGGATTAAACATGCAAGGTTTCATTTCCCTGATTGATGTGTCTGGGTGGTGGTGGAAAGTAATTATACAGTCAGGAGAATATAATATGATGATTGGCCTGTATATTGTTTCAGGGATTGGTCTGTAATTCTCATATGGAATATTTTAACCCTAACCAGCTAAGCACGACTATAATAGCCTTTGCGTCCATTGTAAACCCAGATCAGTCTGCGAGTAACTCACAGGCTGATCACGGTTTACAATGTCTGGCTGCTGATCAGTCATTTTCCCAAAACACCCCTTTGTCACATAAATTGAATGGTTTTAATTCAAAGAAAGAACAGTCCATTATATATATGAGTAGCAGGTAAAGGTATAATTTGATCTGCTGATAAGCTACATCGTAGGGAGTTATATGAATGAACGGTTCAATATTTGATCAATGATCTTTTATGTATTATTAGGGGCATGGAGAAGTCAAGTTTTCTTACACACAGCAACTTAACGCAAAATATACAGATGTTGTCAACCTCCATTGTTTGCTGACCAATCCTGAGAGAAGTTAATGTGAATTATTGTGATCGTATTTTGTTTGTGCGTCAGATTACCAGTCACATGATGAAGGAGAATGAGAATCAGTGGAACACACCGTTTGTTTTCAATAGGAAAGTTGAACTACCATGTTTGTGGGCTCCACCACCCATGGACAAAAACTTCCGAGTCAGTGACATTCATAATTTCGTGTAGCACGGAAAATCAAGCTTCATGGGGTAAAAGATGGTTCCACTCTGGGGGTCAAATCTTTTTATATAGAGTTATAAGAAATCCTTTAGAAACTCCACTGCTGTTGGAATTACACTTGCATCAAGCTTTTAATTGACGTGAAGAAGCAGGCAAATGAAGCCCCTGGAGTAAGAAAATACACATTGTAAATTAATATTAATACCTCAAGACAAATTGACCATTCTATTTACCATTCTTTAATTCTGTGATGAGCAACTGGGATTTAGTTGGACTGTTTTGAATGTCTTTGAATGACATTCTCTCAGACATGACATTCTCCTAGACATGACATTCTCCCACACATGACATTCTCCTAGACATGACATTCTCCCAGACATGACATTCTCCTAGACATGACATTCTCCCACACATGACATTCTCCTAGACATGACATTCTCCTAGACATGACATTCTCCTAGACATGACATTCTCCCACACATGACATTCTCCTAGACATGACATTCTCCTAGACATGACATTCTCCTAGACATGACATTCTCCTAGACATGACATTCTCCCACACATGACATTCTCCTAGACATGACATTCTCCCTGGACATAACATTCTCCCACACATGACATTCTCTCAGTTCTCCCAGATTGGCTACACCCCCATTCCATGAACAAGACAGGTGTTCTATACTACTGAAATCCATGACTGTGGAATGCCTATATGTTAAACTATCTGTGAAATGTATCATTTACTGCTACACATGTGCATGGGATAGCATCAACTATGCACGAGGTGTGCATTTTGTTTTGTGAATACTACTGGGACCTGCTGTTCGCCTTCATAAAATATAAACTTTGGAGTAAAGACCATTTGACATTACCGTGCCTCCTCCGAACTTGCAGCCAGAGAAACAGAGTCCTTGACTTTCCTGTCATGATAAACAAAAAATTGTGGTTTTGTTATATGCGTAGGATATTAAATTTTGTTGTTTAGGAGTGAATAACAGATTGTATTTGACCGAGAATAAGCTAAATTTATATTTTCAAGAATGCAAAGCATGAGTGAAAATATGAGTTTGATAACTTTGAGATGAAATAAATTTACCATATAATCCCTGGAATAAACGCCCCGCTCCCCTCCCCCACCATTCTATCAGAAATATTTTTTTTAGAACTTACCAAAAGATGCAAGTTAATCGGTTTCATTCACAATGGAACACACAAAAACACTAGAAAAATTAAAATCCGATGCTTTAATTGATTGACAGACAATAAATTCTGACATGCAGACGTAGGTTTTCTTGCTAAAGAAAAGCATTAAATAATGTCTGATTTAAAAGTTAAATTATGTATTTTTGGTCTCAAATAAATGCACCCCTTTCCAAAAATGTTACGCCCCTGGGGGCGTTTACTAGGGACTATACGGTATATACTTTAAAAAGTTCAGACGGTTGCCTGTGTTCTAATATAACATTTAATCTTGTTCAGAACCCAAACGAAAGCCTTGTCCAAGATATCTCCAGTACAGCCGTCCTCACACCGCTTGATGATGACCTCGTTGGCAATGTTACGGACGTTCCTGACAGAGGCAACTGGAGTGGCCGATTTGACTTCCTCATGTCGTTGCTGGGGTACTCCGTCGGGCTGGGTAACGTGTGGCGATTCCCGTACCTAGCCTACAGTAATGGTGGAGGTAGGTAGTCTAATCCCAGGAACTTCTAAATACTTCTGAAGGATTTCCTTTTCAGTATTTATTTTAAACAGTGTTACACTGGTTTGATGGCTAATTATTGTCCGTGGACGATTGCTAACTCTTATCATGCACAGAAGATGGCATCACAAGACAGGGTGGGTGTATGGTATCATGCAGTGTATGTATGCATGGGATTTAAACCTGCTTTTAAGAATCTTCTGGTCGTATCGTGATGGTGATTACTTGTAGCAGTGAGCTCCATGCTCAACTTCATAGTGCTGCTACACTGGAGACTCAACAGTTATAGGACTGTCCCGAGAATCTCTGTTTATTGAAAATCTCTACAATTCATCCATGTAATTAACTGACCCCAGAGCAATAAAATACCCATTTTCGCACAGCAGGGCATCAGTTATCTGACAACAGATAGGCACATTTAAAAAATTGGAAATAAGTTCCTGTAAAAAAATGCTATCTGCAAATAGAGATAAGGCAGTGATATATACTTCTAACATTTAGTTGCATGGACAGTTTTAGCTCGTTAGCTGGCATGTTAGGTGATTTATTGCCATTTTATTGACCTCATGCTGGGTATGCCGACACCAAGCTGATTATCATGTATCTTGAGCTGAGTCCAAACTACTACATTTTTCGGGACATTCCTATAACTTGTCAAGACACCCAATCACATACTGACACTTCGCTAACCAGTCTTAGAACTACCCTTTCTATGCTTAACGTCAAGCAAGGAAGCTACTAGTATCATTTTTATGAAATCTTTGGAGTGAGCAGGCCGACGAGTGAACCCTTGACCTCCAGCATGTGAGGCGGACGCTCAACCACTAGGCCAGGCTGCAGTTTAACATGTACACTGAATGAGGGTGGATTTATGGCTTTGACAAAATTATAGGACATTTTATTTTATACCTAGTACCTTCATTTTCCTACAAAGAATACAATACCCTGTATCACCTCTAGAGGTTTTCTGAATCCGTTCACTATGCTACTAAACTGTATCGCTATACTACATGAGTGGTATGACGTCAAAGACATCATGTGACATCATCGCCTACCTGTGTAAACAAACTAGTCTACTATACAGTACTGTAATATTTTACGAGCTTTTTTATGATGGCATGTAATAAAAGAATCATTACTAGAGTGTTTTGGAAGCTTGCATCACCTCTTGTGGATATGCTGTATCTCGGGGATCACGCTCGAGACTGAAGCCTCTCATGAGATCCTGCAGATATGGCACGTCCACTCTAGGTGATGCAAACTTCTAGATCCTGCAGATATGGCACGTCCACTCTAGGTGATGCAAACTTCCAGAACACGTAACTCTAGTAATAATCCTATTTGATCACTATGTTGAATGCAGACCAGCAGCAGTGTTACTGTATACATGGTTTTAATTGTCATAAAACTCTATATATGGAATGATACATGTATGTGACAAAACAATTAACAGTTCATTATATATTTATACCTGTACAACAATGACTTCATTGTTTTACTGCCTATCAAATTAATGATCGAGACATGTTGAGAATTAGACAGTTATGGTCCGTATCATTTTCTTATGGGTCATATCTTGTTATATTAAAGTTCTCCGGCCATGAGCATGTTTATGTTTATTTAAATCGAAATCAATACAAAACAATAGATATTTACAATTCACACATTGCAATAACTGTGAAAAGCGAGATAAGATTTTATTTGATGACTAGAAAACTTTGAACAGGTAAATTAATCAACAGGTAAATGTATTTATCAATTATCTGGCAATAGTTATGCAGCTATACAATGCAGATTTACCTCATTTGCCCGTGCAGTCACGCAGTGGTAAAAGTAGTATCTACGTCATGCAAATAATACTTATTTTTACATACAACTTAGTAGCAGTTTTCAATATATGTTTCTCTCTGAGACTATCAAGAAATGTTCATATGATGTTTAAGAGTTAAATTTGTTAATTGATAATACTACAAAAAGGGTGGCCATTCATGATCACCGACTTTAATGAATGAAGTTTGTTTGCTTCGTTGATAAGTGCACAGGTAATGCCAATTTAAGGGTTTGTATACGTATCTTATCGCGCTTTATACTCCTATTGACGATCAATCTTATCGCAAACCCACTGTTTCTTATTCATAAATACTGAATACAGAATTTTTGAATAACAGGTCATTTTAGAGACGTTGTATGTACTTTTGGCACGAACGCAAAAAAACATACAATTTATTTTTGTTCTGAAAGCTGTGATGCAATATTTTGAAATGTGAATACATTGACCGGATAAGAATTAATGAAATGTCCCGTGTGACATTGAAAAACTATTCTAAATAAAAATTGTGGTCCAGATATCAGACAATTTGTATGGCTTTTAATTTGTATATGCGTCAGCCTATTACAAAATAATATAGACAACGCACAATATGCATTATATAGCAAATGATATAAGGCCAAATAAAAGTACCGTTATGTGTGGTTTGTTTTTCCCGACTGAGCCTATTTTTTTGTTACGATCCTAAATATTTTTGGGGCTGATTTTTAGGAAAAACAATATAATCCAGATTTCTGAAGTAGGTATAATTAGTTTTAAACTCGAAGTTCTATAAATTGGGCAATTTCGGTTTCATGGCCTGTTTTTATATTCCTAAACAAATTATATTTCTCTACCTACCTGTCCTATGTTATATAGGAACCAGTTTCATTTTGGCATTAACACAGTCTGGGACATGAAGGCTGCTGTTGTCTATGACGATGGTATCTATGACATTGGTATCTATGACGTTGGTATCTATGGTATCTATAGTTTGCTTAAAGAGACACACGGCAATCTTAATTGTTTTTAAAAACTCGCGGCGTCCCGTTAGTTTTTTACGTAACTTGCATTTGCTCAATTATTAATATTAATTATAAGAATATAATAATACAAACTATTTTTGCATATTATTAACTGTTGGTTATATTGCACCAATAATATATTTAAACCTATGGTAGAACAGGACAAAACACTGAAAACTTATTTTATTTATTTAATTATATACAAGCAGGTTTAAAACTTTCGCTGCCAATCGCGACTATAGTCGAATTTACCGTTCCCTGCCAATAGCGACTAAAGTCGTATTTACCGGAGATTGTATAGTGATTGTTTCCATTAATAAGGGGGAGCACATAGAGAGCGTAAGCTAAATTTTGATGTATGTATATGCGGTGTACCTGTTTTTTTTCCATAATTCCTGCTCGGTGAAATGCTATTTTCCGAGAATTATCAGAAATATGCTTGGCACTGGGCTACTGGTTATTTGAGGGATATGGCAGCGAAAGTGTTAAAGCCAAAATGATACTAGGTAAATAAATTGAGAAGCTAATTTCAGCGCTTTATAAACACTTCAAGATTGCCATGTGTTCCTTTAAATCAGATTCAAGCCTCAAGGATAAATTGTGTCGCGTGCTAGCACTTTAGCAAAGTAATAATTATCCAGTAATATTCATAAAATAATAGCAGTCATATTGAAGCCAGATTGGTTTAAACGTGTTTTATTTCAGCATATAGTACAATACATAGTAATAGGATTGGAACAAAAGAAAAATCTTATTTATTACATTTCTATCGGTGAAAAATTGATATTTATCTGTGAAAGAATATTCATAATCGCTAAACTTTGAACACAAAAATAACTAACTGTGACTGAGTCATGACATCCATAAAGCCGATAACGTTCAATAAAGTGAACAATGTCGGTTAATATCACATATAAACTGATTTAAAATGTGATAAATGGATTATTTAACTGCTGGTTTCGATTATAGGGAAATCCTTCACTCTATGGTAGTCGTGTTTTGTTTTTTAACTCGCTCGCATCTGCTCGTTCGTGAAAAGAACAACACGTCTACCACCTCGTGAAGGATTTCGCTTTAATCAATCCCAGCAGTTAAATAATCTATCTCCTTTTTAAGCCAGATAAATTCATCTTTCTAAAAATCGTGCCTACACTCTGCCCACAATTTTTTGAAAAAATATCTGGGACCCTTTTCTGTTATTAAATAATAATATTATACAATTATGGACTTTTCAGCTGTTATACATGATGTGATATTCACCAAAAAAATCATTATTGACCGAGGCGATAGCCGAGGTCAATAATGATTTTTTGGTGCATATCAACATCATGTATAACAGCTGAAAAGTCCATAACTGTTTTATTATATAACCCTCAATTTATCATATTGTTTTTTATATATGTCACCATATTATTTATATATTATTTTTTGGTACCGAACGAGCTTCGGAAGTTTCCGTGGTCATCGGAACGCGCCTCGGAAAATTCCGTAGCGTACGGATAAAGGCGAATGATATTAATAGGCGACTCGTGGGATTCCCCGGTCTTCCCCTGTTACTATTTATAAAACTGGTCAATATCAGAAAAAAACAGGTCAATATCGCTAGATATTTTTTCTAAAAAATTACTTTTTAGCCAATGAAAACGCGTCTATTTATAGGTTATATAATAAACTCTGTTATGTTATTATGCCCTTTTGACTTGGGTCTTAAGGATTAAAAAAAAAGTGCAAAGACATAAAAATATTATCGTTATTATCATTATAATAGTTTCCAATGAATGAAATGAGTTAAGTACACGGTTGATCTTGATAGTACGCAAAAGAAACATAGCTATGACCATGGCAGTGACAGACGTCCACTGAAAACTACCTAAGCTAATAGCCCTATTGGATAATAAATCATAATTTTTTTTATTAAATCTAACTTGCTTTGTGTGTCCACAAGTTATTATTCTTATGAGAATTAACACCTGAGCGGTGAATAAAATTGGCATAAAATTTATAGTCACTTAACCAAATTTAAACATTATAATAGACTTAGTAACATGATGATATTTGTCATTTCCATTTTAGTTCATGATGTCAGTGTGACATGTCTACAGAAATATTTTTGATTACACTTAATTTTGAAATGTGTACATTGTGAACTATAATTATATTGGTCATGGTCACTGAAAATTCCCTTTGTAATAGCACAGGTGTAAATCGTTTAATTGAAAATAACACCTGTCATAATAAAAGGTGAACTACAACTACCAGTTATTGGAAGTTAGAGTATGGCAGGGAGCTGAAATGGACATGCTACAAAACAAATAGAGTATGGTTTCATCTTGTTGGTTAATTTAAACACCTCGATGGGCTATGCCCATCACGATGTTTAAATTGACCAACTGAATGAGACCGTAGTTACCAGGGTTTGACACTAACATTTTTCCCCCAAGTTGTCTGCAGTACTACCAACTTTCAAAATCAAGTAGTCTTGCACAGATTTTGGTAGTCCGGCTAATTTTCAAAATATTAACCTCAGAATAAAGGGATTTTAACTAAATAAAATATAAGTAGCGAAAGAAACAATTGACATTAATGAAAACACCCCAAAAAGACGGATTCTATCTCAGTATTCAGTAAGTCACACGTCTGCGTGTTGACCTTACTCTGCAAGGTCTGGAACTCATTTAAAGTCAGATAAAATCAAGGTCCACATCTTCCTAGTCATTCCAAACAGCCCAAAACAACTTAAAATGCTCGCAGACACACCTTAGTCCTTACATGTTACTTCACGTTTTTCATCATTGTACATGAGCCATTTAATTGAAATTTTCGCTTTGTCTTACAGACGTCCAAGTTCCTTTTTCTCTTCATTTGATTTCACTTTCTTGACTGAAAGCGTTTGTCCCCAGGTATTTCCACATTACTTCAAAGAACGTTTTTATTGGGTAAATATTGCCAGTTCCTTCAGAAACTTATCTTTTAGGTCAGATACATTTACCTCTATTGATTTGGGGCTTCTGATTAGTTGAAAAAGGTATAGGGCTATTAGGGCCTATAGTCAGATTAGATTGTAAGGTAGATTCTGATTAGATTAACTTACCCAAATTATAACAAATCACCATAAAACATCAACATATTAAATTTTCATCATAAAACAGGTTCATTTAGGATATTTTGATTGAAATTTGCATACTTATTGATAAAATTGTTCTGAAGTTATATTTACAAAAAGCACAATTTATTTACTGCCATTCTGTGGGTGCCTACCTTCAGTGAAGTATTAGAGGCTGAAAGCGTTACATTATCCCCAATTTGCTGATCATTTTTTAGTGTATCTTTAAGAAAAGTTTTTTTCAGCCAGTCTTATTTATTTAGAAATAGGGGTTGAAGGCCAAAAGGCTATAATGTAGGCCTATGGGAAATACAATAGTAGTATATGACCATTTCAGTCGAACAATCCCAAGGCTTATTCGTAGCATACAGTTTATACAGTTTCGACTCATTATTGTTGATAATTGTATTTCTGTCCATTTTTACTTCGATTGACGTTTATTTCAGGGCAAATTGTATTCAGATTAAATCAACAATAACTTAAATACCTACTTTATTTGTTCATATGTTAAGTCAAAACTAGTTTTAGGGATGAAACATCCGTGATGCTGACGCAATTAACTCTTTCCGAGTACCCTTCTCATATTCACAATATGGGTAGCAGTCGTGAGCAATCGCTGGGACTTGGCTTTGTACATTTACATTCATACCGGAATCCAGTTAGGTCTGTGAAAAGCGTACATCACAACATCTTGTTTTTGCCACAAAACATTGCATTTTCGAAGTGAAAACATATTTGCATATGAAATTTAACAAACTTAGGTGAAAAATTATAATAAAGTTGTTTTATTTTGTTATGTTTTATTACTAAGTTGAGGATTATGTCTATTTGTTTTGTCAAAAGTAGGTAGTCGACGGGACTACTTAGCTTGGAGGCAGTGTATTAGGCAGAAATTCAAGAACTGGGTGTGCATATATGCAAACAAGGTGTGCAAAATAAGTTGTTAACACGTGCTACGCGCCAATTATCGACAAGTGGGTGTCTCTGTGGTATTTTATTTTTACAGATAAAGGTGAAAAAAATACATTTTAGATCATATTTCTTCTATAAATGTATACAAAACCTAACAATATTGAGAAAGTAAGAGTTTGGAAGTGTTGTTGAGCAAAAAAAAAAAAAAAAAAAATTTTTTTTTACCCCACCCACTCCCCCCAAATATTGGCCGCGATTTTTTAAAAACGGCCTTGCAAAAGACGGCTGCACGGTTGGCTAGCTAATACACTGCTTGGAGGTATTGAAGGTGGTTTAGTGGTAAACACTCCAACTCTCTCGCATCGTAAGGTCATGGGTTGGATCCCCGGCATGATCACACCAAATACTTCGTAAAAATGGTACTAGTAGGTCCCTTACTTGACTTTCAGCATATTACGGGTAGTTCTCAGATTGGACGGCTGAGTGTCGGTATAATGTGATGGGGTAGGGTATTATGTCATGTGTCTAAGGTGTCGGTTTTCAGTGTGCAGCATTATAAAGTTGAGCATTGAGCTCACTGTTACAAGTAGAAAGTTGAATGTTGTTTAACGGCTCATCAACACAGTACAGGTTATTTAGAGCCACCCCAGAGAGAGGGGAAGGATACATAGGAATCCGGGAACCTGCCCTACTCTTATTATCGAATATATTCCTATGGTTCTTTAACGTGCTCGGAGGATAGACCGATTCACGGGACCTCCCGGTTTACGTCCCCATCCCAGGCTAAGGGAACGTGTCTTGCCCAAGAACACACCGACGGAACTCAGTGGCACCACGGAGGATCGAACCTGAGGCCTCCGATTACAAATCCGCCACGCCAGCCCTCGTTACAAGTAGATAACCCGATGGTTACAAGTAGACAACCCGATGGTTTAACGCAGCACTGCCGTATCTTCTTCTTTATTTATATGCAGTTACAACAGTGTTGCGTTATACCATCGAGTTACGTTGTTTTATGACTGAAAGATTGTTAAAAGTGACGTTAAACCCCAAAAATACATACATGTTAACAGGACGGGACGTTGGAGAGGATTACGGCGACATCATAGCAGGAGGGTAAACCTTCGTCATGCTGTTGATGGTTCTACACCTCTAGCTAGACAGAAATTGGCAATACCATTATTTAAATATGCCCATCTCTGTCATAGATTACTATATAGACCTGTATGAAGGTATACATTGCACGTCTGCATGTCAATGTTAAGTCATGTATGTAACCCTATATCAAGTTTTCAATTGGGGTAAACTATTACAAAATGTAACTGTATAGGAGTATATGAAATATTTGTTAGTTTTACAAAATACAGTGACTCTCAGTTACTCAAAGTTGCTTTGTTCTATATCACAGGGACACACAGCACTCAGACTTGATTTTTTAAAAATGTACAGCATCCCGTTAGTTTTTCTAGATAACTTGCATTTGTTCAGTTGATATTAATTATATATTATTAACTTGATTATATGGCACCAATAATATGTTTAAACCTTTAGTAGAATAAAATGAAAAAAATCAAACAAATCTGATTTGTTTTTAATTATATGCAAACAGGTTTAAAGTGAACATTATACTAGATAAATAAATCAAGATGTTAATTTCAGTGCTTGGTAAACAAGATTGCCATGTGTCCCTTTAATATTGAAGTCCTAGGCTTCAGTATAATTACTCTGAATATTCCAATACCAGTTTTTTTCATTATAATTTTCATTAATTCAAAATATATTTTAGTACCCAACGACTTAATTCTGCTGGTAATCTGTATTTTTTCATTGGATGTGTGAACAATATAATTTGTCACAATAGAGATAATTGCCTAGTTTGGCTCTGATAAAATCAAAATTCTGAAAGCTTTTAGCAAACGCTGTTGCAAAGCTCCCACTTTTTTACAGTAAAATAAATCAAGTTAAAACAATTAGAAATTACAAAATGAGGAAATTTCGTTATAAATTCGCAACATTTAATATTTTTCTTACCACCTCCTGAAGAGAATTGTCTACATTGGACAGAAATGCACTCCAGAAATCTCTTTGTAAATACCATATTCGACCTAATTACCTGATGCGGTTAGTTTTTTCAAAATTATTATAAAACAATGTTTCTCTTTTTCTTATAAGTGCACACTCAAAAAATGGCCAGGTAATAGGACGATAAAAAATACGATGACTCAGAAATGCCCTTACTGTGCAGTTATAGGGACATGTGCCATAATTAGGTCAAATACGGCATTGCCAAAATTTGTCGTGCAAAACTGCGAGGATAACCAAAACCTATCAACAGCATCACATCATCATCTGTGAACTGCCTGTTTGTTGCTTTCATTTCATTACCAGTCTTAAAACGCGCATGTCGCAGCTTTCATACTTCTGGTGGGAATGACATGGTTGTTCTGTGACTTACTTTATGAAAATAAAAAACTAAATTAAGGCCACTTACATGTTTCAAGGTCTGCTTATTCTTGTTGTCGTAGTAAATTAAGGCCACTTACATGTTTCAAGGTCTGCTTATTCTTGTTGTCGTAGTAACTATTTGCAATACCATAGGGCTCAAATTTAAGTTCGCATACTGGCAAATGCAAGTGACATTTTCAGAATGCCTGCAGTAAACTTTTCAAGCACTGGCAAACATTAAAATTGCAAGTTATTATTTCGTATTGCCATTTACAAAAAACTCTACTGACAAAATGTTGCCAGTCCAAATTGTCGCTAAATTTAAGCCCTGTAACATTACATACAGGTCCGTTGTTCTGAAGTTAAGAACTTATTTTGTAATTTGACTTACATTTCATGCGATGAGCTATTGTGCATTTTTCATGTGTTTTTTTTGCTGCGAAGAAAATACGACCAGTATTTTTAGATACTAACCATGTACGTTCTTAATTCTGTAACCTCAAGGTTCTCAAATGGAAAACAACAACACTTTAAAGGGACACACGGCAATATTGATTTGTTCAAAACTTGCGGTGTCCCCTTAGATTATCAACATAACTTACATATGTGCAATCATTTATATTAATTATTACAATAGTTCAAAGTGAATTGGCCCCGGGTTCAATCCTCCGTGGTGTCACTGAGTTCCGTCAGTGTGTTCTTGGGCAAGACACTTTCCCTTAGCCTCGTCCGTCGGATGGGGACGTAAACCGGGCGGTCCCGTGTTTCGGTCTATCCTCTGAGCACGTTAAAGAACCATAGGAATCTATTCAATAATAAAAGTAGGGCAGGTTCCCGGATTCCTATGTATCCTTCCCCTCTTTCTGGGGCGGCTCTTAATAACCTATACTGTGTTGATGAGCCGTTAAACAACATTTAATTTGATTCAGTTCAATTCAAAGCGAATTGTTTTTACATGTTACCAAGTTTTGATAATATTGCAGCAATAATATATTAACGAAATTGGTAGAATAACGAGGAAAATAGAAATCTCAATCATTTATTTTAACTACCTATATGCAAGAAGTTTTAAAGTCAAAGTGAAACGGGATAAATAAATTCAGTTGCAAATGTTAAGGACGTCCCATCGGATGTAGGCACCTTACACTTTAGAAGCGACAACAACAACGTTAAATGTTGGAATAAAATGCAAAATTGCTGTGTGTCCCTTTAAATGCGTTTTTGGTCAGTTTAGTTTGATGCGCTCTTGATGTCACATACTTGAATGCCAAATAAACTTAGCTCTTCACACACTGGTAACAAAATTCAAAATTCATCACATAACTTAAGGTGTTGGAATGGAATAACACCATTCTATATTTTCCACTAGTTATATAAGTATGCAAATAAGCCTAGTATGCACTGGCAAAAACAAATCGATAATGACTATGATCCAGTTCCCACGGTTTACGTTGGTTTCGTGTGTTAAAGCGACAGGCAAAATGCAATAAAAGTTGATATGTAAGTTGTGTGATAAATAGAATCTAACAGTCGTTCTCATTAGCAAAAATGATATAATGCTCGGCAAAAGCCTCGCATTATATCATTTTGCCAACTCGTTTAATAAATTCAATAATGAATGAGTACTCATGTAAGATCCTGTATAAATACAGTAATTGTTCAATTTGAGAAATAAAATACCAAAAGTACTAGCTGTTTTGAATCAATTTACCAAAATTCATTTCATAAAAATCAATATTGAATTTGAACACGGTAAGTTTCTTTGTTAAGTTCATAATAAATATATGTCTGAATTTTCTTTTCAGGAGCTTTTGTGTTCCCGTTTGTGTTGATGTTGTTTATACTGGGGCTGCCACTTATGTTTTTGGAGCTGTCGTTGGGTCAGTTCGCGGGGTTGGGACCGGCAAGCGTCTTCGCAAGAATCTGTCCACTGTTTCACGGTAAGATTGAATGATTCTGTCCACTGTATTTGGTCCAGATAATTTCATTTTCACACAATGTTACTACAATTTTAATAGTGCATATTAAAAAAGATTTGAACCACAAGGACATAATCCAGATATCTTCACTGGACAACAAGAAAGCAAAATAGGCCTAAGAATTTTGTCCAATCAAATCTGAGGATCAAAGACAAGTTATATTGAGACAATATAATGACCTCCACCAATGGAAGCTGGAAAGTCGCCATATGACCTTCAGCTGTTGGTGCGACTATAAAATCCAATTCAATTCAAGTTGTATAATGACCCAGAACAAAATATAATACACAGTTTGGTAGGGGAATTAGCACCAAGCAAGTAAATATAAAAAAAATTGTTGATATAAAAACAGTGACATTAAGAGTAATAAAAGGGTACGTGTGTTGTTGAACAAATATACTAATTGACATCATTATAAGTGGCGGGATGTGTTTTGTATGGCAAAGAAAAGAAGTACATTATTGACGTCATATTCATTTAGGAATGTGTATCGTTTGGCATTGAATAGAACAAGTAAACATAATTAAGATTATTTAATCTCACCATATTTCCTGATGTTTTTTTGGGCGTCGGTGTCATGAATAAGAACATGGCCTGTGATAGTTGCTTAGATTAGCAGTGTACAAGCTTTAATGTACTTTCGTTGTTTTACTGAGCAAAAACACAATACCGGGGTACTCTTAATGTACTTTTGCTGTTTTACTGAGCAAAAACACAATACCGGGGTACTCTTAATGTACTTTTGCTGTTTTATTGATCAAAAACACAATACCGGGGTACTCTTAATATACTTTTGCTGTTTTACTGAGCAAAAACACAATACCGGGGTACTCTTAATGTACTTTTGCTGTTTTACTGAGCAAAAACACAATACCGGGGTACTCTTAATGTACTTTTGCTGTTTTACTGAGCAAAAACACAATACCGGGGTACTCTTAATGTACTTTTGCTGTTTTATTGAGCAAAAACACAATACCGGGGTACTCTTAATGTACTTTTGCTGTTTTACTGAGCAAAAACACAATACCGGGGTACTCTTAAATGTACTTTTGCTGTTTTACCTAGCAAAAACACAATACCGGGGTACTCTTAATGTACTTTTGCTGTTTTACTGAGCAAAAACACAATACCTGGGTACTCTTAATGTACTTTTGCTGGTTTATTGAGCAAAAACACAATACCGGGGTACTCTTAATGTACTTTTGCTGTTTTACTGAGCAAAAACACAATACCGGGGTACTCTTAATCTGATTGTTTAACTGAGTAAAACAACGATGTCAGTCTATAGAATAACACCTGCTTTAGTATTCAAAGAAAATATGTGTACCAGTACTTCCCAGTTGTTTCAGTCAGGAACAGGTATGTACGTGATATAAACCACAAAAACAGGTATAACACATAAACAGGTATAAACATGAGCCGCATATTGACTGTAAACAGAATATCTCGGTCAGGCAGGTTCAAGAACCAGGTTATTAGGTGGGGCTGTTGTGGATTCCTCTGTATTCTCTACGTCTCCGTGTCCGATTGGTTAACAGTGTTGCGTTGTAAACCTTCGCCTCTCACTGCTGCCTACTGGGAGCTCGACTTGCAAGTGAGGAAGTGCCGATTCTGACGGATGGCGGGAGGTGTACTGTACTGGTTCTACCCAGGAAAAGTGGGTGGTCTGCCTCCACCACAAAAAATCTGTATGAGTACCCTTTAATATAAAGAAATAAATCCAAATTTGATATTTGAACAGAAACTTTTCTAAACAAAGTGTTACAAGTAAAATGAATGTAATGCACGTAATGTGAGATGCAATGCACCTTTCATGGGTATCTGGTGAAGATCTAGAATTTCAGCAGGAGCTATGACAGTTTTTGCATTGCCTACATAGCATGGCTGACACTTAGGGATGACTTAGTCGTCCGTCCGTCGTCGACCGTCCGTCACACTTTAACCTGCAATCTAACCTTGGCCATAACTTGTGTTTGACCTATGTTCGTGAAACTGCACACACATCTTCATCTTACACCGAGGAATGTCGTTACATGTGTCTAATGAATCTCCTCTGCATTTAGGCAGAGTTAAGCTCCTCTTCATAAAACGTTTAACCTGCAACCTAACCTAGCTCAAAACTTGAAAATGAGCACATGGCAAGCAACACAAAACAGTTATAATCAGAATCTCTGAAAGAGCCTTGGTTCCAATGAAAACAGTTGTAAGGGGTGGAATTTCCCTACCTAACTGGAAACACATGATTATTTCGGCATTTTGTGCATTGATATTGCGCACTGTCAACTTTCTTCTTCTTTTTTTTTTAAACAATGATGCATTCAGCTGTTGATGTTATTGACGTCATTGTGACTTTTGTCTGTCTCCATGTGTAAGGTCAGATTTTCCAACATTCATATAAAAGGCGGAACTCCTTATATGGCATGGAAGAAAATATGATCTTTTTTGTAATTGTCTATCCCTGCTTCAGGGTCATCACTAATCCAACTTCACAGTCATCACTATTCCTACTTCACTGTCATCACTATTCTTACTTCACAGTCATCACTATTCCTACCCCACTGTCATCACTATTCCTACTTCACGGTCATCACTATTCCTACCTCACTGTCATCACTATTCCTACTTCACGGTCATCACTATTCCTGGTCATCACTATTCCTACTTCACGGTCATCACTATTCCTACTTCACAGTCATCACTATTCCAACTTCACAGTCATCACTATTCCTACTTCACGGTCATCACTATTCCTACTTCACAGTCATCACTATTCCAACTTCACAGTCATCACTATTCCTACTTCACAGTCATCACTATTCCTACTTCACGGTCATCACTATTCCTACTTCACGGTCATCACTATTCCTACTTCACGGTCATCACTATTCCTACTTCACAGTCATCACTATTCCTACTTCACAGTCATCACTATTCCTACTTCACGGTCATCACTATTCCTACTTCACGGTCATCACTATTCCTACTTCACAGTCATCACTATTCCTACTTCACAGTCATCACTATTCCTACTTCACGGTCATCACTATTCCTACTTCACGGTCATCACTATTCCTACTTCACGGTCATCACTATTCCTACTTCACGGTCATCACTATTCCTACTTCACAGTCATCACTATTCCTACTTCACAGTCATCACTAATCCAACTTCACAGTCATCACTATTCCTACTTCACGGTCATCAATATTCCTACTTCACAGTCATCACTATTCCAACTTCACAGTCATCACTATTCCTACTTCACAGTCATCACTATTCCTACTTCACAGTCATCACTATTCCTACTTCACAGTCATCACTATTCCTACTTCACGGTCATCACTATTCCTACTTCATGGTCATCACTATTCCTACTTCACGGTCATCACTATTCCTACTTCACGGTCATCACTATTTTTACTTTACGGTCATCACTATTCCTGGTCATCACATTTCCTACTTCATGGTCATCACTATTCCTACTTCACAATCATCACTATTCCTACTTCACGGTCATCACTATTCCTACTTCACGGTCATCACTATTCCTGGTCATCACATTTCCTACTTCACGGTCATCACTATTCCTACTTCACGGTCATCACTTCCTGGTCATCACATTTCCTACTTCACGGTCATCACTATTCCTACTTCACGGTCATCACTATCCCTTCTTCTTGGTCATCAAGAGTTATAAGACATGTAGTATTATGTCAGAACCTTCACTGAAAACACATGTATTAAACACAATGGAACCTGTTCAAGAGTTTGTTTGTTTGTTTGTTTGTATGGTGTTTTAAGTCATTTTCAACACATGTAAGGTTATAATTATATGATGGTCGATTTTTTGTGGTGGAGGCAGACCACCTACTTTTCCTGGGTAGAACCAGTACTTTACACCTCCCGCCATCCGTAAGAATCGACACTTCCTCACTTACAAGTCAAGCTGCAAAGAATAGGGCCACTGCAGATCCTCTTGCAGATGGGTAGAACCACCCCAAATTCATGTTCATTTGGTAGTTTTTTGTTCATGCTCATTAAAGGTTTTCATCATGATCCCTGCATTGTTTAAGTTGCTATAGTCACTAGAGCAGTGGCAAAAAAAACAACGTGGCTCCAGCGTAAATGGAGTGTCTACAATAGAATTTGCAGCAACTCTGCAGTTCTGCAGGTGAGAAGGTTCTAGGTCCATTCTCCATATTTTATCTCAATGTACATGGAGGATGAGCCTGGCATGTTCATTCATGTTAGGCGCCATATAACCTTTCATGTGTTGGTGCGCCTTAAAACCCCGTGTTTACGCTTCAATTCAATTCAAGTCGAGCTCCCAGTGGGATTTGAAACCGCAGCGGTGAGAGGCGATGGCTTACCATGCAACGTCGTTAACCTTTCGGCTAATGAGATGCTCTAGAGACCATCTCTACTAAGAGACCACCTGTTTTAAAAGATCAACATTTCATTTCCAAATTGTATTGTTTTAAATATCAATGCACCTGCACTAAGAGAGCATCTGTGTTAACAGACCAATTTTCAATTTTGCTACTGCATTTAGTGGTCTTTTAATACAGGTGTGACTATCTTGTTTTACCAAAACTGTTTTCATATGTTTCATGTGTCTCTTTAGGTCTGGGGTACGGCATGATCTTCATCTCTGGAGTGGTCTCCCTCTACTATACTGTTCTCATCGCCTGGTGTATATTTTACCTCATCATATCATTTAGAGCCGAGTTGATGTGGCAGAATTGCCATGAACCATGGGCAACGGAATGTAAGTGAAATCTAGTATTGTATTATGTCATATTGCTGCTATGAACCATGGATATGTGAATATAAGTTAAATGTAGTATTTTGTCATGTCATATAGAGTTGAGATGCTCTGGTCCATAGGCGTCAGAATGGAAATGGACTAAAATGTCACATCATTTAGAGGGGAGTTGCCGAGCCGGAGAGATGCCGGGAACCATGGGCATCCGAATTAAAGTGGAATCTAGTATTGTATTTCATATAAAGGAGTTGCTCTTTGAGAAAGGCTGGGAACCATGGGCATCCAATAAAAATGCAATTTTGCCATCCTCACCATCCGTGCACACCCCCAATATAAACCCGTCGTATGCATCAGTACATATAACATTGATAAGCATCTTGAACAAGCTAAGAACATTTGACGTCATACAGCGCAAGCTAGTCATACAGCGCAAGCTATATGACGTAAGCAATGACTTTGTCACGTGACTACTAGTGTATTGAAACGCAGAACTTTGCATACGGGGGCGCAAAATGGAACAGCCTGTAAACATAGCAGCCTGATTACCATGACCTCCGAGATAATATATAGTGCCCCAACAATAGCGTAAACAATGGGGATATTGTTGTAGATCGAAATAATAAATACGTACATGTATTTTATCAGTGAATGGATAAAATACAGTTAGTCGTTCAGATGCGAGTAATTAAATCACTCGTGCTAACTTGCACTGTATGACGTCAAACATTCTCAGCTTGTTCAAGATGCTTATTAATGTTATGTGTATTGATGCATATGATGGGTTTATATCGGGAGTTTGCAAGATTTGGGAGCATGGCATGTTTGTTGTAATTAAAATGTCATTAAAATTACTGTTGAGTTTGTCTTCGTGACATATATTTACCAAAACATACAATACCGCGCAGAACTTTACATACGGGGCGCTCATTGGCACAACCTGTAAACATAGCAGCCTGATTACCTTGACCTCTGAGATAATATAGTGCCCCCATAATAGCGTAAACATTGGGGTTATTGTCGTGTTAGAATCAAAATAATAAATACGTATATGTTGTATTTTATCGGTGAATATAATACAGTTAGTCGTTCAGATGCGGGTAATTAAATCACAAGTGGTAACGCACTCAAGATTTAACTACTACGCATGCGAACTCCTATCTGTATTTTATTCACCGATATATCTCAGGTGTTTTTGTGTATCTCAGGTGTTGGTTATCTGAACTGGCAGGGTGATTGTTAAAGGCAGAATATGCTTACTATTGACCTTAATGGAGATGATAGAGACTTTGTGTCAAGTATTTTTGTATAGTATTACCCTCAAATTTGCATTAAATCACCCGATGTACCCAGCCGTTAATAGAAACAACTGATTAGAAACGTACGCTTCGTTAAAAAGGCAGGCTGACTATTTAACTCTTATGTTTACATAAACAATACCTGTGCTATAAATAAACCATTTGGATCTGCACACTTCCTTTGTTGTGCTTAGCATCGGCACAGCATGTAGGGGATACAGCATAATTAGTACACTAATATTTATTCGGCATAGCGTGTGCAGTTTAATTTTATTCACTTCATTTGTTAGCGTAATTCTCTAAGTTGTAACATTTCCGAGTTCTTCGTCTTCAGTTTCATTTTATGTTTTAATAAGCATATTGTGCCTTTCAACAGAAATATAAGAACAAATCTGCTGACAGATGTGTTGGAACTAACAATGTAAAAAAACAAAATAGGAGGGTTACAATAGACCTGATTAATCGCCAAAAGGAGGGTTACAATAGACCTGATTAATCGCCAAAACCAGCTATAAATAGTGCCAGCTCTAAAGAATTGTTAAGTTTTATTTTGATGGTCATAATGACAAGAAATTGGTATAGAATTTAAAAAAAGACAAGGACAAACTTTTTTGTAATGGGATTTTAGTTGCCGTTTAAGACCGATCCATTAGCTCTACTGACCAAGCTTACGCGATGCCGCCTGAGACAGTAGGCAAGATTGATGCATGTGTTGAAGCGTTATTGCGCTTGATTATTGAAAAATATGCAGATTGCCCTTTATTGTTATAAAAATATAAATATGTCAATGTGTGAAAGCGACAACTTCAGTAAATGGGTTAGGATTTGAAAGTGCGCTTCAGTAAGATCTTATTGTGAGACAGTCAGCAAAATGGATGCATATATTACGGAGTAATTGCCCTTGATTATTGAAAAAAACGTGTAATTCTTGACATATTTGGTTTAAAGGTTTGTTTCAAAAAGATCTTGGACAAGTTCAGCAATTAGCAAAATCGTCGTGTCATGCGTTTATACGGAGTTGTTGCTCTTGATTATATCTGGAAAAATACATACACAGAAAGTTTCACTGAAATAACTCAACCTGGACAGGACAGGACTCAAAAATTGCACAATAGTGATCATTGACCTTGACATTGAAAATATGACATTGAAATAAGTATTATGTGAGAGAGGTTTGTTTTTACAGTAGAACCCTTCATTAACAGATTACACAGTGAAATACATGCTACATTTGAATGAAATTAAAATTCTTCTGATTGCTGTACAAATAAAATTATTTCATTTAGCCACCGAGATATTAAACCTGTAACAGAACTATTTTGTTAAGCGAATAAGATGACCTGTAACAGAGCTAGTTTATTTAGCCAATGAGATAAGCTGTTACAGAACTATTTTATCTAGCCAATGAGATAATATGTAACAGAACTATTTGATTTAGTCAATGAGATAACCTGCAACAGAACTATTTTATTTAGCCAATGAGATAACCTGTAACATTTGTCTGCAGACTGCTACTCCTACACAAATGCAGATGAGTGTGAGGCAACCAATGGGAGCTTGTATTACAAACAACAATGTTATAATTTCACGGAGGTTATCACACGCAATATAAGTGAACTGGCAAAGCATGTACCAAAACATGCCCCGGCTCAGGACTATTTTGAGTAAGTAGCAAAAGTCTGTTTTTAAGTTGATTATTATACCCATTTCATTGTTTTTTCTCTCACTTAAGTCTAACATTGTGAGAAGTGGGTGATGGTTTACTTCAAACAAGAAGCGGGTGATGGTTTACTTTGAATGAGAAGCGAGTGATGATTTACTTTTAGTGAGTAGGGAGTGATGGTTTACTTTCAGTGAGAAACGGGTGATGTTTTACCTTCAGTGAGAAGCGGGTGATGGTTTACTTTGAATGAGAAGCGAGTGATGGTTTACTTTCAATGAGAAGCGGGTGATGGTTTACTTTCAATGAGAAGTGAGTGATTGTTTACTTTCAATAAGAAGCGAGTGCTGGTTTACTTTTAATGAGAAGCGAGTGATAGTTTACTTTGAATGAGAAGTGAGTGATGGTTTACTTTGAATGAGAAGCGGGTGATGGTTTACTTCGAATGAGAAGTGAGTGCTGGTTTACTTTCAATGAGAAGCGAGTGATGGTTTACTTTGAATAAAAAGTGGGTGATGGTTTACTTTTAATGAGAAGCGAGTGATTGTTTACTTTCAGTGAGAAACGGGTGATAGTTTACTTTCAGTGAGAAGTGAATGATGGTTTACTTTCAATGAGAAGCGAGTGATGGTTTACTTTTAGTGAGAAGCGGATGATGATTTACTTTTAATGAGAAGCGGATGATGGTTTACTTTTAGTGAGAATTGAGTGATGATTTACTTTCAATGAGAAGCGAGTGATGGTTTACTTTGAATAAAAAGCAGTGATGGTTTACTTTTAATGAGAAGCGAGTGATGGTTTACTTTCAGTGAGAAACGGGTGATGGTTAACTTTCAGTGAGAAGTGAACGATGGTTTACTTTCAGTGAGAAGTGATAGATGGTTTACTTTCAATGAGAAGCGAGTGGTGGTTTACTTTTAGTGAGAAGCGGATGATGGTTTACTTTTAATGAGAAGCGGATGATGGTTTACTTTTAGTGAGAATTGAGTGATGGTTTACTTTAGTGAGAAGCAGGTGATGGTTTACTTTGAATGAGAAGCGGATGATGGTTTACTTTGACTGAGAAGCGGATGATGGTTTACTAGCAGAAAGATAATGTGGTCAAAATAATAGGCTAGACATGTAATGATATGTGGCTGAAATTCTTGTTGCAGACGACTTGTCAATCTGATAATATTTTCCAACTATAACTAAGTTTTAATTAGTCAATGATAATGATATGGAATTGGATCCACAATATTTACTAGCTTTATGTGGCAATTTGTCTGACAGTGAGATTGTTATTACCAACATGCACATATTACTCTAGGTTCTAGGTATTATATATCTATACCATTCACTTAAATTATAGATATATCTTTTATCACCTTTTCTTTGTACAGGTGTGGTGTACTAAACATGTCAATTGACTTATGTTCTAGATGTGTTATTTCACCTTTTCTCTGTACAAATGTGGTGTACTAAACATGTCAGTTGACCTATATACCTAGAAATGTTATTTAAACTTTTTATCTGTACAGACGTGGTGTACTGAACATGTCAGACGGTATAGAACACATGGGTATGCCACAGTGGCCCCTAGTGCTGTGTTTGTTAGCTGCGTGGACCTTGACTTTCCTAGCTCTTAGTAAAGGAGTCAAATCTACAGGAAAGGTAAACCTTACTTTTATACAACCACTGTTAATTAAGCCCCTTGAAAGCTCTTCAGCTTTTGAGTTAAGAAAAGCGTAATTTCATCCGTGAAACGTGTGAAGTTGTAACGCGCCCATTGATTTTTGCATTGAGTTGTGTATGAATTAAAATCATACAAGTGAGGAAGTGTCGATTCTTAAGGATGGTGGGAGGTGTACAGTACTGGTTCTACCCAGGAAAAGTGGGTGGTCTGCCTCCACCATAAAAAATCGACCATCATAACATTTTCAGAAAGTTCCCCCACGTCAACATTTTAAATAAAAGTACCAGAATACCGGGAAGAGGACCGAAATATAGTGCTGCCCGGATGTAATACGGTGTTGACATAAAGATGTCGCACAACGCCAAATCGTTAGAATATTAACGTATAGTGTTGAGATTCTACTGCAAATGGTAGGTTATTTACATAAGGAATATAAAAAGTAATTTTTAATAGATTTTAATACAACATTTTTTATAGAAATGGATATATAATTGATGCAAATTTTGTAACAAAAAATTCCCGCTTTCCTTTAAAATTGATGCAAATTCCCCCCTCTAACAAACCGGCCCCATTCCCCCAATATAGAAAGAGAGCCCTGTAAAGACAAAAACAAAAAATCATTCATATCTAGGTCCAAATTAAAAATGAATAACTTACATTCTCATCACCAATGACACATATGCTGCCAAAAAATCCACAGAAAAGTGGGGTCATGTATCTTCTAAGAAAGAACTTGTCTCATGAATGAATGCTCCCTTTAAAAACATAAACACTGAGATGCCAAAATGTATTATTCATACACTCCTGTAACTTTTGCCATATTGTCTTGTTTCAGGTTGTTTATTTCACGGCTCTGTTTCCGTATGTCGTCTTGTTTATCCTGTTTTTCCGTGGCATCACACTTCCCGGGGCCAAGGAGGGCATTATTTATTATGTCACGCCAAGATTCGAGAAACTAGGCAATGCAAAGGTAAGGATAGAAATCATTGAAAATGACGTAAAACAACATACAAACGAACAAATATTTTGACATTGTGCCAATATGTATTTTGTAACAGAATCCTCGAATGTTTCTCTGTAAATGAGTGGTTCTGAAGTGATAAGCAATGTCATTCAAATACATACACCAGTCACAAAGTTAATATCGCGTGTACTCGAGCGAAGGTGCCAGGCATTGTTAATTGCTCGAGGTGGTCGCACGTGATATTAACTTTGTGACTGGTTTATGAAGTGGGTAACTTTGAATAAGTAAAAATACATGAATTTTCTGTACGATATTGATGAAATTTGGCAAATGAATAAAATAAAGATGATATATGAATACTACAAAATTTTGTTGTAGCTTTATGGGATCATAATAAATTTCATCAGCAAAAAGATGTGCGTTTTCAAATGTACTGAGTGTAGTTATCACGTATACTGATATTAAAATGATAATTATCAGAACATCCCATTTCATTCACTATATGTGGTCTGCCTCCACCACAAAAAATCGATCAGCATATATAACCTTACATGTGTTGAAACTGACGTAAAACACCATACAAACAAATAAAACAAACAAATCATTCACAATATAGGTCGGAAGATAGATTCATTTAATCAGAAAATATAAAATTAATATAAAATTCAAGTAAAGCTTAATACTTGTATCGCATACATTCAACTTTGTATATTCGAGAGGCAAAAGTCCTTTTCTACAGTTATACAGGTAAGGGAGTTCTGGCTCCAAATCAATTTGTACTCGAGCATTTCAAACCGAAACCATTTCCACCCAGTAATACAAAAAATACCGTCTGTTGTGCAGAAGTAACTATAAAACAACTCGTGTACACCTAATATTTTTAAAATAATAGGACCATTTTAATGCAATAATAAAAAGTTACCTCTGAAACTACATAATATCTTTAGCCATTCTTCAATGTTTACCTTGCAGGGCTAGAAATTAAGATTTTTAGTTTACTAGACTACCGATCTAGCACTTAGGTAACAAGATTTGATCTGCACAAAATTTACTAGCCTAATAATTTTTTTTATAATATTCAACAGAAAATCTCCACATTTTGCAAGGTTATCGGAAAATCTCCACATTTTGCAAGGTTATCGGAAAATCTCCACATTTTGCAAGGTTATACAAGCACATAAAACCATCTCGATCCAGACTTTGCTAAAAAAATAAACAACAAAAAAAAACGGAAAGCACTCATTTTGATTATTGAGCAATTGTTAATAATGCCTTATAGGCATTTATATTGAAACTATGGAAATATCAGGTTTCAAAACCTTTCGCCGCCAAATTTCAAATGTCGTCTTCAAATTCAAATTTTTCAATATATTTTATATTTAAAGTCTTATGGAAAATATTCTTACTGAGTGGCTAACAGTGTAAATCCTGATCAGCCTGCACATAGTGTGTATGTTGATCTGGGTCTACACTGGTTGTAGACCAATGTTTTCGACTGTGGCAGCGAAAGGGTTAAAAAGTTAGGCGAGAAAGTGCTGTCACTACACAAATTGAAATTTATTATTTGAACAGATTTTTTACTAGACCATCGGACTACCCAGACGCAAACATTTGGTAGCCCGGCAGCATTTTTCTAGCCTCAAGCTACTGGATTAGTGCTAATCTCGAGCCCTGCCTTAAGTAACTCGATATTGCTTGTAGACAATCAGAATAAGCAGTCAAATAATTCTTGTAATTTTCCGTTTGTAATAGTCATATCCTGTACCATCAATAACAACATAAAAAGGTATGCAAACAAAGGCAAAGGTAAAAAGTTGGAAATATGATTCCCCTTCTGCTACGTGGCTACAGGGGAACGAATATACAACCAGACGCGCATATTGGTCGTCATGAACTTAGAAATAGAGTTTTTCTTTAAATCTGAAAATAGAAAAGGGGACAAAACTTTCTTATTTGAGTATAATATTAATGTGGCACAGGATTATTTATTGACGTAACATGACAACTCGTATATTACAGGTATGGTCGGACGCAGCTGCCCAGATTTTCTTTGCTCTCAGTCCGGCATGGGGAGGTCTCATCACACTGTCGAGTTACAACAAGTTCCATAATAACTGTCTCAAGTATGTACATCACTGGGTGTTGTCAAAATGCACCATTATTATATATTCTGTATTGAACAAAACAAACCAATTGAACATAAAACTCTAGCTGGGAAGACACTTTGAAATTTAACAAAATAATAATAAAAATTGTTTTTTTTTTCAGTCTGCATATCAAATTTTGTTTTATTTCCTTTTTTTTTACAATTTAAAAATAGTTTTAATATCATTTCTTATTACAGCTACATGTAATTTCAATTATAATGTTCATTTACAGAAAAGACGTTTACTGTTAATAACTTAATGCTGAAACCTTCAAAAAAATACACGCAAAAAATTGACTCGATTGAAATATTTGGTGGTTTTGACGCAAAACATGCAAAGCTCCTTGATACCACAGCAGTTGTTTGAATTTACCTTTACAATGAAAGTTTTGTTAAATGTTGGGTTTATATTAATATTTTAAGATGCTTGTCAGAAAATGTTTTGCTGGAATATAAACCAGATTCTAATAATTGGAATGGTATGAAATTACATAAATATATATAAATATAAATTATTACCATGTTTCACAATTTCTTTGGCAAGAGGTTTGCTGGGTGAGTGATATTCAGATATGAGCCGAAACACGCAAAAATAACCCTTCAGACAAAATTTTGACATTTTATGTTTTTTGAAGTTTATGAAACACGCTTATTTTCTCTTTAAAAATCCCTTTATTTTATGTTGATATCTTAATTAAAAATTATTTTATCTCAATTTGAAATTTAAAGATTATACTCACCATTAATTTTGACATCGGCTTCTTGGACGACGTCGTTGATTAACAACAAAAAACATAAACACTTACCATTTTCTATAGCATCAACTATTTATATTAAGAAAACATATTCCCTATGATATAATAAACACGAAAAGACGAGAAATTTGACTATTAATTAATTAACGGCCGACGTCATAAATTGTTACTTGATGACGTTGTCCTCTAAACGTCCGAAGGGACGTTTTCGCTTGTTGCGGCTCATATGTTCTTGTTTCATAATTTCAGAGATTCTTTAATAGTGGCCTTTGGAAACGTAGCGACAAGTTTGTTTGCTGGTTTAGTTATATTCGCCATCATTGGATATTTGGCTCAGGAGCTCAACATGAACATCGAGGACGTTGTAGAACAAGGTGGGTGCGGGTGTCGGTGTCGAGATCCTTGGGAAATTATTTAAGCAATAACTTTTTATGTTTCACAACTTCAGAGATACTTTAATTGTGGGGATTGGTAACGTAGTGACAAGTTTGTTTGCTGGGTTTGTAATATTCGCCATCATTGGATATCTGGCTCAGAAACTGAACATGAAAATTGAGGACGTCGTATCACGACGTCGGTATGACATGCCGAGAAAGAAAAAAGTCTGGAAAAACTGACTAGAGCAGAATCATTGTACATTAAGGGTCTTACAGGTCAATGAGTCTGGCAACACTCACTAGAAAAAATACATTTACATCATTATTGAGGGACATGTCTTGCAAAATCCGAACATTTTAATATTATGGGTTTATGAGTTTATTTCCCTTTATAATTTAGACTGATCAGGGTTTACAATGTCCAGCTGCTCATCAGTCATTTCTCCAAAACACTGCTTATAATAAATAAATAAATATAAATAAATGGATTGGTCTAAATTAAAAGAAAGGACAGTCCATTATACATTTATAGCGGGCTGAGGCTTAAACTGATTCAGCAAAATAGCTTGTAACCCAATGGAACCTGCAGCTCATAAACCATTGTTTGCTCAGTAACACTAACAAGCACAAAACATTGTTGTCCTTTAACCTTTGGATTGTTCCACTCCAGCACCTTCATCTTTAAAGGGACACATGGCAATCTTGAGTTTTAGTAACACATTAAAATTAGTGACTCAATTTATTAATACTACCTCATTTTGACTTTGAAACTTCTCGCATATATTTAAATAAAAAAATGAGATTTCAAATTTCTTCAATATTCTACCAGATATTTAAATATACTATTGGTGCAATATTATGAAAAGTTAGTAATATGGAAAAACAATTTGCTTTGAACTATTCTAATAATTAATATCAGTGATTGCAAAAATGCAAGTTATGTAAAAAAAAACTAACAGGAGTTTTAAACAAATCAAAGTTGCCATGTGTTCCTTTAAACTGATCTTTACCAATCTCTGGAGACTTATTGTTAATTCCCATAAAATGTCAGATAAGATTGAAAACCAGTTAGATCGGATTAGCAACACCAGAGTTCAGGCCCTTGATTTATTGGAAAATGTTTTATTTTGCTTAACACTTTAGCTCCTTAATTTTTTATCTGAACTTTAGCAATCTTTGTCAGAATGTTAATTTCATTAAAAGCTCTTGCAAGTTCGAAAACTAGCCATATTGAATTGGAAATGGCAGAGTTATGGGCCTTGAATTATTTAAAGATGCATTATTAATGTTTGCTTTGTTAAAACTCAACACTTTTATCTTTCTTTGGATCTTTACCAAATCTGGTAGGAGTCTTGATATCGGTGAAAGCTCAGATAAGTTCAAACACTAGCAAGATCCATCTAAGTTGCATGTAGTATAAGGTTATGGTTCTCTACCAAGTTTGCTCAGAAAGTGATCCTGGGGTCAAATTTAACTCCATCCTGGGGATCACAGTTTAAAAATATTATATATAGGAAAATATTTTTCAAAAACCCTTCATCTCTGAAACTACAAGAGCGGGATGTCTAATATTACACATGTAGCATAAGCTTATATTTCTGTACCAAGTTTCTTCGAATGGTGATTCTAGGGACAAATTTGGCCAAAAATAGAATTAATATTCAGAAATCTTGGTTTTATTATTAGTTTCGACATCAAAAGGATTAGGTGTTTTTTAGCTCTACTGGCCAAGGGCCAGCAGAGCTTATGAGATGAGTTGTCCGTCGTCTGTCCGTTAACTTTTACCTCGTTAAGACGATAGAGCCTACATTTTTCATCCGATCTTTACCAAACTTTAACAGATTGTTAATATCAATGAAAGCTCGGACAAGTTCGAAAATCAGCCAGATCAGACCAGTAAGTTCGAAAGTCTAGTTGCATGTATTATTGCCATGTTCCGGTTAAATGTTTTTTGAAAGAGTTATGGCCCCTCATACATAAGCTTTAACTTTAGCCAGTAGAGCATCCACAGGCCCTCTTAGGCCTGTTGTATTAGTTACGACTGTCAAACGGTAAGAATTAACTCTTATGTCGAGTGAAAGCATTTAGTTACCTTTTGACAATATCAAGTAGAAGCAAGTTAAACAAACTACTGTAAGAAACGATCATTTAGCGGACATATTATTTTAGCGCTATTACCAGTCATTGTCCTTGCGCTAATTCAAGATGTCCGCTACTGAAAGAACGATTTTTTTTACCAAAAGTAAACTATTTTTTTCGAAATCCTTCAACACACAACGACTGTGAATGATTATACTTAGTTGCAGTGAGATTAGTCTTTTCTAATTCACGAGAAGATTACTCGTTCAGTATAAACTGCAGTTAACAAAAGAATATAATATCTCACTTAAAGTTAAATTAATTGTACAAAACTGTAGCACATTACGTAAATTAGTCGTCTTGGTACTGTTATTCTGGTGTGTGTATTATAGAACGAGCGTGGTTATCGGTTTAACTCGACACCGTTGTATCAATAGATACTAGTAGCAGTTTTCGGGACTTGTTAATTACAAAAAATTTCATATTTTCAATGAGTTTGGGTTTGCAGTGTTTGTAAGATGTGTTCACCCAGAAACGTAAACACCGTTACACAAAACAATTTTGTGGACAGCCTGAAGGCATGATTAACAAATAAAAGCATTCGAAACTGCCGCGTCGATAATGACCGATCGGGAATAATCGGATAATCGGAAATTGTTGAAAATTCTGAGGAGCAAACGAGAGCGCTAAATTAAAGTGTAGTCTATGGCCGAGCGCTAATTCGTCATTGCGCTTATATGCCCGAAACCATGGAAAATATTCTACTGCGTTAAATTTTGACTACGCTAAATAATCATTTCTTACAGTATTCATATAAGTAGATGAAATAAACACAACTACCTCAGTTCAGCACTTTATCCAAGAAAAAAATTACGACAAACAAACTGTTCATATTGGTAGATGAAACAAACACAACTACCTCAACTCAGTTTCTTATCCAAGAAAAGAAAATCATGACAAACTTTCATTGCATCATTCATCCTTTCGACATTTCTGGTACTGACACATGACAATATGTATGACAGTGGAGACCCAGGACAGATGCTGCTGATTACCATGGATACAACACTAAAGGTAGCCAGTCAAATGTTCATGTTCCTGGTGTTAATTGTCTTAGCTCCTCTACCTTTTACTGCAGTTGTATTGGGAATAGCTTGCCTGTAATCAAATATATTAAATAACTAATATACCATCGCGAAATGCTATATTTTAATACAGGTAACCTGTTAATAATTAGAAATTGTCCATCTTTATACATTACTATTCAGGTGCATTATTGTATCAATTCAGGTGCGGGTCTGGCGTTTATCGTGTACCCTGACGTGGTAACGAGACTGCCGATATCGCCGCTATGGTCCATACTCTTCTTCGTCATGATGATCACTCTGGGCATGGGCAGTGAGGTAATCATTATACAGTAATGTATACAGGAAGTAGTTATATACAGAAAGTAGTTATAAACTAGAAATGTCGGATATCCGACTAAGGCCTCCGCTGAAGAACGCACCATCTTGGCTATCTGACTAAAGCCTCCACTGAAGAACACTCAGTGTTGGCTATCTGACTAAGGCCCCCGCTGAAAAACTCCATGTTGGCTATGACTAAGGCCCACGCTGTAGAACACTCGATCTTGGCTATCCGACCAAGGCCTCAGCTGAAGAACACAATCTTGGCTATCCGACTAAGGCCCCCGCCAAAGAACATTGGCTATCCGACTAAGGCCCCAGCTGAAGGACACTCAGTGTTGGCTATCCGACTAAGGCCCCCTGCTAAAAAACCCTCAATGTTGGCTAGCCGACTAAGGCCCCCGCCGAAGAACATTCAGTCTTGGCTATTCGACTAAGGCCCTGGCTGAAGGACACTCAGTGTTGGCTATCCGACTAAGGGCCCCTGCTAAAGAACCCTCAATGTGGCTAGCCGACTAAGGCCCCCGCCGAAGAACATTCAATCTTGGCTATCCCACTAAGGCCCCGGCTGAAGGACACTCAGTGTTGGCTATCCGACTAAGGCCCCCTGCTAAAAAAACCTCAATGTTGGCTAGCCGATTAAGGTCCCTGCCGAAGAACACTCAATCTTGGCTATCCGACTAAGGCCCAGGCTGAAGGACACTCAGTGTTGGCTATCCGACTAAGGCCCCCTGCTAAAGAACCCTCAATGTTGGCTAGCCGACTAAGGCCCCCGCCGAAGAACATTCAATCTTGGCTATCCGACTAAGGCCCCCGCTAAAGAACACTCAGTGTTGGCTATCCGACTAAGGCCCTGGCTGGTGTAATGGTTAGCAGGTTGGACTGTCAAGCCGGCGGTCCGGGTTCGATTCCCGGCTGCAGCTGATTTCCTGACTTGTGTTCAGTGCTGGATGATTACCTAATTGGGTACTGTTTCCAGCAGTACTAGCTTAGACTGGATGCCGGAAAGGTAAAAAGACACCTACCATGGGCTCGACTGGAAAGAAGTTGTTCCATCCATTCCAGGTGGGGACTTTTCGTTGACCGCCCACGTTTAATAAATGACCTTCACCTTTTTTTTGTTAAACAGCAATTCAATTTAAACAAGTGTAGTTTAAATGGTCATATTTTTAGTACAGTGTAGAAATCTCGCTCGTTCCTTTGTGAAAAATGGTTAATGCCAGAAATAGTTCAGAATGTGTTTAGACAGCATTTCTATAGATAGTATGACATGTTGACTATATATTACAGTTTGCCCTGTTGGAGACGGTTATTACAGCTGTGCAAGACACGATGCCAGCCCTGAGACAGAAGAAGACGTGGGTGGTACTATGTGTCTGTATCTTAGGATTCCTTGGAGGAATTGCCATCACGTGTGAGGTGAGATTCAACAGATTCAACTTCTTACGAAATTATGACCCTCCCCATGCCCCCAACCCCAACCCCCTATCTCCACCCCACCAGAAAAAGTGTGCTTGTGTCCTAAACATTTTTGCTGTCACGTGGCATACAAGAGACATTAACATAGAAAAAAAAGACCTAAAAACAAACCAAAAACATTTTTAAATAGTAAAAATGTTCAGTTGGCTTACTTGACCTTCCCCACGCAATTTCTGAAAAATTCCTACACCCCTGCATATTTTATACCCGTTGACGCTAAAAGCTGCTTTATTTAGGCCTAATATCTAAAAAAAAATAAAAAAATCTTCTTTTCAAAACACACGCTTAAAGGTCTCATTTGGATGATCTAATGATGGAGTGTATGACAGTCTAAAATGTTTTTCTAATGATGGAGTATATGACAGTCTAAAATGTTTTTAATCCCATGTTTCAGACATGTAATATTTTGAACCATTACGTGGTCCGAGTATTAACTTTCATACCCCATCCAACCCCTTCTCCAAGAAGCGAAAGAAGTTTGCATGTTGTACAATTAAAATATTTAATACGTAATTTTAAACAGGTTATCGCATTTTTTCAGTAAAGAATGTTTATAAATGAGTTTTATTGTCGAAATGTCCGTTATAAAATCCTGCTAATATAAGCTTTCCCATCACTTAATGGAATTAAGGCGATACTACGTGCATGCCACGATATACTTCTGCCAGTACTGTTTAGCTAATCTACATATTTGGCCATTTCAGGGAGGTATATTCTTGCTTCAGTTGATGGACAACTATGTTTCCAGTTGGTCAGTGTTTGTTATAGCCGCCACAGAAAGTATTATCTTCGGATGGGTCTACGGTGAGAAACTTTACCTTCTATAATAGCTATTATCACATAACTTGCCGTGTGGGAGTGTAATAAAGCCATGATATATTTATCATATTACACTAGTGAAATAAATATGCATCATCGTTTGATCCTGTCCATTCAGCTCGTTGATTTCCATATACAAATTTATCCAACTGTGTATGAATTCAATAAGAAACAAACACTCCTGTAAGGTCCTGTATGTTTGTGATATGATTCGTAACTTCTATGCTAAAAAATTGTCCAGTTAACATGGACGGATGTCGACACATTCTCCCTATTGAAGACATGTTCAAATTCCGCTCCGGGAGAATTGAATTGAATTGAATGTTGTTTAACGGCTCATCAACACAGAATAGGTTATTTAGAGCCGCCCCGGAGAGAGGGGAAGGATACATAGGAATCCGGGAACCTGCCCTACTCTTATTATCGAATAGATTCCAATGGTTCTTTAACGTGCTCGGATGATAGACCGATACACGGGACCGCCCGGTTTACGTCCCCATCCGACGGACGAGGCTAAGGGAATGTGTTTTGCCCAAAACACACCGCTCCGGGAGAAAGAAATAGGCATATGCTTTATCCTACCAAAATTATTTCAAAAAATGATATGTTTTTAAAGATATTTTGTGAATCCATTTTAGAATTATTAGAAAAAAACATGTTGGTTGATAGTATAAATTAGTGGTCATGTGCTGTATCATGGAAGCATGACAGAATCAATGGATGAATTGCTTCTGACCAGTGCTACCTTGGTTTGGTGACCATAGTTAAGATGGTAGCATACAACACAAATAATATGACGCTGTCAGATGGGCCGTCCAAATTATTTGTACATGCTGTGTTCTTGATTTGAATTATTATGTTCTTGTTAAAGTATTACAAGGTGACTGACTACTATTTGCAGGTTCTGATCGATTCCTACAAGACATAGAGTTGATGATCGGCTCAATGGTAAGATGGCGATGGTTCTTCAAAATCTTCTGGCAGTACCTATCACCACTCACGTTAATTGTAAGTACACCATATAAGTAGGTATATTTAACCCTTAATCCCCTACATATATATAATGGACTGTTCTTTCTTTGAATTACGACCATTCCATTTATGTGACAAAGGTGTGTTTTGGGGGAAATAAATGATCAGCAGCCAGACATTGTAAACATTACTCGCAGGCTGATCTGGGTTTACAATGGACGCAGAGGCTATTATAGTCGTGCTTAGCGGGTTAAGAGTTAACAGTATTCACCAAATTATTCACTCACCACACACCTACTGATTTTAATGCTAACAAATGGTCTGAAATTTTCAGAAAATTGCTTGACATGTTTAATGATGTCGACCGACGTCGACATCGTAATTTATGTGGATCATTATGCACCAAATTAACATCCGCTGAAAACGCACGCTGTCCATCCAATGCTTAAGAAATGACACAATTACAAGGAAAAATAATAATCTGACAATTTATATTGATTGAAAACAATATGAAAGTCTACCATCAAAAGGTCATTGAATTTGTATGGCAAGATATTAATTGGAACATGTTGTTTTGGTCCAGAAGGACTGACAAGCTTATCAGCCGTTGCCGAAACAACTCGTTCCAAGAAATATTTCGCCATACAAATTCAATAAACTGTAATAGGAGTATTTAAAAATGTCTAAATTGTGCTACTGGCAAAGAGTGATTTCCTGGATATTAACTTGACACCAGTTGCCAATCATTTATCGAAACTGATACGATAACCTCCGACAAACAATAGCATGAGCAACTGTATTATAATAAAACCTATTGTCGATCTACTCCGACATCAACAATAGGGCAGAGATATCTGAGTACCGGTGCATGTTAATTGCAGTAAAACTCAGTATGTAAATAGATATGCTTTATTTTAATATTACTTATTGGTCATCAAACTAGCTTTTGAAGTCAGACGGTAATACATTCACTTCACTTGCAACGCGTTCAAACTGTGCTTAGTGCACCGATTTTTTCTCGTCAGTTTACAAAATGATAGCTTTTGAGACATGTTGTTTTTCAGGGTGTGACTGTATTCAACTTAATCCAGTATAAGCCCATGACATATGGCAAGTATAAGTACCCGTCCTGGGCTGATGGGATTGGTTGGATAATGGCCCTGTTGCCCCTAGTCTGGCTCATGTCATCCATAATATGGAAGGTGACTACGGTGAAGGGTGACCAGTCAACATTTGAGGTAAGTTAACCTTTTACCAAGTTTCCACCATGACATAACATTTTACCCTCTGAATTTTACGCTAACAAATGGTAAAACATCTTCAGAAAATCACTTGGTGTCGACATCATACGTTGATTATTTCGCCCCAAATACTCTTCAGAAAAAAATGAAAATGACGACTAAATACGAAATCCAACCAAACAATAAAGTATTCAAACAAAACCTTTATAAAAATGTTAGCTTCAGCCAGAAAAGGTTTTCCTGTCTAAGCCAAGATTTGAATGTGGTCTTTACTAGCAACCTACATATTGAGCTTTGTCATCTCCTTGGACTTCGTTTGATTTGAATTGTTTAATGGGAAGGATACATTGGAGTCCATGAACCCAGTCCTAGTCTTACCATCAAATAGATCCCTTTGGCTGTTTACCCTTAACCCACTACTTATATATAATGGACTGTTCTTTCTTTGAATTAAGACCCTTCCATTTATGTAACAAGGGGTGTTTTGTGGAAAATGACTTATCAGCAGCCAGACATTGTAAACCCTGACTCACAGGCTCATCTGGGTTTACAATGGATGCAAAGACTATTATAGTCGTGCTTAACATGCTCAGAGGATAGACTCCGATACACAGGACCACCCTGTTGATTTAATGTCCCTATCCGACGGAAGAGTCTAAGCAACGAAAAAACACAAGTAGAGCCAGTAAGGCTCCGACCCGTGATATCTGTAATCGAGAGTTGGACATGCTATCCACTAGTACTCATCTCCTTGGAATCCACTTTTGTAGTTATTGGAGTTGAAATGATAAGCTTCAGATAGAACATTTTTTAATGTTTTTGACTTGAATTTAGAAGTGTTCAAAAAGATTAAGAAATTGTTTCAAAGACAAAGTTTTGTATTGAACATGTTTATTTTTTGCCATCATTTCAGAAAATTAAATTCCTGCTCAAGCCAAGCCCAGAATGGGGTCCCGCCCACAAGGTGCCCAAATTTGACCTGACTGATATAGAAGGAGGAGAGAAAGATAATGAAACGGCTAAATCAAGAAATATATCCAATCCAAACTTCAGCAGCAACGACAGTGTGACAAAAATATAAACTGGAGGAGTTAATGGAGGAAGAAGTATACATAAAATAAACCCTAATGTTAAGTCTGGCTGAATTATGCAAGAAAAACAAAAACAGAATGAAGTATAAAAACAAAAAGAAAGAAGTATCAAGGAAATATGTGAATCTATCGAAAACATTCATAGTTTGCAAAATATCATTAGATGGGCATTTGAAGAGTTTTTAGTTTAAATGAATCGAAATAGTCACAGAAAAGGCAGACAAATATTAAAACAATGGAATGAATATAATCCATAGATATTCTAAATTGTATTGGTCTACACATTAAAGCCGAGCCTGTATAAGAAATGAAAACAATATTTTGATTTAAAAAAATGAGATCGAATACGACCAAATATTCATCCAGAACAGGACATAGCATTAAACATGAAGTGATTATAGAATCGACCAAAAATATCGAGCTGTCCGGGTTATAATCCAAAAGAGATACGATTCATAAAAATAAGTTAATCGATCGAGACGTCTTGCAATGAAGTAGCAGGTTATGACTCCCCATGGAAGAACATGCCACATAACCTCAGAGGTCAACAGCCCAAGGAAACGACAACAGAAACAGCTGCAGAAACATTGGAGACTAGCAGCCTAAGCAGGGTGCAAAAATTCCAATCGTCCGCTCGCCATGATGGGAACTTATTGATGCAGGACGAGTAGAAATTCAGATAAATTCTTTAACAATTTATCAATTTGACCATAATCAATTTGACCATTCAAATATTATGTAGGACAAGGAACTCAAAAACAAATTTTCCTTCCCTGCCAAGAAAACAACAACAGGAACAGCTGCAGAATCGAGACTAAACTCAACTAGAGTTTGGATATGTTGTTGTCATTCAAGTTCTCTGGTAGTTTGGATATGTTGTTGTCATTTAAGTCAAGTTCTCTGGTAGTTGGGATATGTAGTTATCATTTATTAAAGGCAAGTGCTGTTGTAGTATACTAAGAGATATTGAACTTAAATTTTTTAATATCTGAAATCAACATCAGATAAAGTTATGGTTTCTTCCATCTAAGAAACTTAAAGGGAACATAAACGTAAGAGTAAAGTCAAACAATCTTTAAAAAACTTGAAAAATGATGATTTTTTTTCTTCAAAATCTAATGATAATCATTATAGAACATATCCTCTTTGTTTGTCATCCAGTTTTGATAATTCTTTCACCCTTTTCCAAGTTTTCAGTTAATGTAATATGCTAAAAAACTTGAGGTGTGATAATGTGAATGCTTCAGTCAATACTGTTTGCACGTTCTGTTGTTTTATTTCATTATTTCAGTTAAGATTATTTGCTGGTATTTAAATGACAAATAACACAGTTGTTAAGTAACACAGTTGTTAAGGAAACTGATCCTTTATATAGAAGAGTATAAACGAAAGTAGTTCAGTAAAAGTTATAAAACTTGATGGAGTTTTTATCTCAGGGTGAATAAACGTGTATATAAATGGATAGTTTTCATTAAGAAAATGCCAGAAGTATGTATAAAAATAATGCTTTTCCGGTATAATTATAAGAGAATGAATCTGTAAACAGCTGACAGATTGCTAGAGAAGTAGAAAATTATAAAAAAAAATAATAATTGTGTATAATAGTATTATTAAACAAGTTTTTGTATTAAGGGTAGAACATTTATTCGAGAAATGCTGTATCTGTGTTATCTATTATATGGACAAAAGTTGAAAAAAGTATGAAAGCGCTTAAAGGAATTCATTGGAACTTACTTAAGGTTGTCTCAGTTACATTGCTCTATATTTAATTATTGACCCTTAATGGTGAAATATAGTGCTAAGAAGTGTTAAAGGATAAAATTTACATTGAAGATGTATTAGTCTTTAACGAGTGCTGTTTCTTTAAAGGGACATCCATCAATCTTGAGGTCTGCTTTACACATTAAAACAGACCCGATAAAATTTACGTAGTCCGAGGATTAACTTTCATACCCCATCCAACCCCTTCTCCAAGAAGCGAAAACGGGGTTGGCTGGGGTGTGAAATAAAACTTAATTTTTAAAATGTTTGCATATTGTAAAATTAAAACATTTAATAGATAATTTTAAACAGGTTATCGCATCTCAGTAAAAAATGTTTTTAAACGTGTTTTATTGTCGAAATATCCATTTTAAAATCCTGCTAATATAAGCTTTCCCATCGCTTAATGGAATTATGGCGGGACCACGTAATGCTGATCTATTAAAGTGTCTTCTTGTGGTTTTCCTCTTTGAAATATTTTGTAGTTTTTCTAAAACTAGTGAGATAGCTAAAGCTTTTTTCTTGTCATGAAAATCTCATTTTAATGCATAATCTTGATTTCTTGTTTTATTTTTACTTCAGTCATTATTATAGATGGTTGGCTATTCTCTGTACACGTGCTAAAAGAATAATATGTGATTTTTTTTAATAATTTAGATGTTGGTTAGAGTTATTCCCCTTTCCAAAATTATGTATTTTGAAAATGAATAGATTGTTATTTGGATAAAGTGGCGTGGAAATATGCTTTCTGAATCATTTTGGAGCAAAATCAAGTAATATTGACGCATGTGCCTTTAAGACTCGTACTGTTGTTTTATTAAATTTACTGTAGGGTAGTGTATTGTTAGTTCTGATGATTTATATTTGTTGAATCTTTTAATAGTGGGGATCCCATATCCAAGATTAATCAATTTATTTATGGCTTGAGATGTCTTCAGTTTAAGAAAAGCATCTTTTTATTTATGACGACTGCAGGTTACACAATAAAGTTTAATTTTCTTTTGACAGTTTATGTTTGTTGCATCTAAAAAAAATTGAGAGAAAAAACAACATCTTGTGTTTTTTTATGTTTGCATAATTGTCACTATTAAGTGCTTTTTTGTGGTTTTAGTGCTATTATGTTTTATAATAAGAAGTGCTATTAGAATAAAATGTGCTCTAGATCGAGTGATTACATCAGCTATTATATGGTGAGATAAATATGGAAACACTAGTTTGCTCAGCCATTTTGCATATTTTAAAAGATGTTTTATTAGGATCTGATGGAAATGTCTCGGTGAAAGATTTACTAGTATATATTTATTGTTTCAGAGGTGATCTCTCATGAAAGGCATTAGTTACAGTTCTTACCTTATGTATATATAAATGTGGAGGTTCTGGGCCCATTCTGCGCATATTTATTTCGATTTAAATGAACAGTGTGCCTAGAACGTTCATTCCAGTAGGCGTCATAACTTTTTTGTGTTAGTACACCATAAAACCCAGATTGTGTTAGTGCAACAAAAAAACTGAATTCAGTCAATTACAATGTAGAGTGCATGTCTCAGTATTATGATTGCAAGTTTGGTTTCGAATTTATTACATAGTTATTAAACTTTGGGTAGAAACGAGGTTTATTTTTACAAAATCCTTTACGGTGAACTTGACAGATACAAAAAAAATAGCAAAAAAATCACTACAAATATTTAAAAAAACATGGGATTTCCGCATATTCCATGTGTGTTTTAAAAATAAAAATAAATGAGAAACTGTGACAAGTTCAAATATGTGCTGTATGCTAACACATCGCAGTTTGAACCATTTTGCTACTGATTAAATGCACGCAATGTGTAGGTTATCCATACATACCACAAGGTCCATGTTAATTCTGGACAGATATGCATTGTTTACAGTGATTTATTTTGAATAAAAGATCAGGATTTTTCAGTGAAAGAAAAGTCATAATCACTCATATTATTAACTAATTAAGAACACAAAAAAAAAATTTTTTTTTTTTACAGATGGTGACACATTTTGTTATAAACTAATCTTTCATGAGGCCTTCTAAAAAAAGGGCAAACAGTGATATAATACTTAACATATCACTGTAACGGGGGCACCATTTCTAGTCTTAAGAGTGCTCCGATGCATTCAGAGCGAATGGCGTAGATTATAACCAGATATTTGTGTATTGGAAAACAGAAAAGTGGCCCGTTTTATTAAACAACAAACGATTTGATCTTAAGTTAAAATTTAACACCAACCACTTTTTTCCTGCTGTCAAGCATTCAAAGTAAGCAATGACGTGTTAAATAACTGCAGAAAGCATATATGTGTCATAAAATAAATTGAAATTCCATCTATTTTTTGTGTGTAAAATATAGAAAAGAATTAAGTTTTGACTTCTGATCAAAATTATCGTAAGGTGTTTAGTAAAATGAGCCCCGGGTGTACCGGTATTAGAATATTAAATAATTTGAGGCAGAAATTGAAGGAAAAAAAACACTTCTATATTATGAAGACATTTTAATACTGAACAAACTGGTGAATGTTGTAATTTGTGGGAGGAAACAAATCTCGTTTTTTGATGGTGTAACTATTTATATACATGCAGTGTAATCTCGTGCGGAAAATTCTCTAATAGTGCTCAATACATGTTGTCTTACTTTTAAATTGTTCTGTGTATGATAAGGTACATATACAAGTTGTTGTTTACAAATTTACAAATACTGTATTCTCTCTCTTTTGCTGCCCCCACATCCCCCCCAGTTGCTGAATTACGCCCGTTTTTAAAAAATAAAAATCAAGATCAGTGATTTTCAGGCGGAAAACTATAATCAGTTTGAAAATCACTTATTTTGGAGCAAAAAAAATGCTGTGGGAGCAGAAAACAGAGAATATGGTAAAACTTTTTATTTCAAAGATCTACAATGTTAAGATGTACATGTAGTGTAGAGAGGGACACCTCAATGGGTTATTGGTCTCAGTGCTGCAAACATTTTTACAAAATTGTTAATTTTATTTTTAAATTACAAACATGTATCGATTTATTTTATTGTGCCACTTTATCAATGTTGACTTTTTTCTACAATAATGTTGAGTCAGAATTACGTGTACAGAATCTCGCTGTTATTTCTATATATTACTGATGTATAATTGGTTTTGCAGTTATCTATATATGTAAATGTTGTATTATATTACATCTATAGACCGATATATTACTGGTCTTGCAGCTCTTTTTGTTATGTTTTCTTGTTTGATATACACTTCGATGTCTGATTTTACTCTTCAATGGACACATGGCGATCTTGACTTTTTAAAACGTGATACAACTATATAGTTACTAATCATAATTGAAATAACACTGTGCATATTACTAATTGTTTATTATACTGCACTAATAATATATTTAAAGGTTTTGCAGAGTAAATAACAAAGAAACATTACATATTTTATCTTGATGTAAATGGAGGATGAGCCTGGCATGTTCATTCCTGTTAGGCGACAATATAACCTTGCATGTGTTGGTGCGCCGTAAAACCCAATTCAATTCAATTCAATTGTATAACCATCAAAATAATTATATTTAAGGAGGTGATACAATATTAATAAATTGAGGTGCTAATTTTAATGGTTGATAAATGATTCAAGATTGCCATCTGTCCTTTTAAACTGCTGAAAACTGTATTTAAGATCACAAAATCATTTGAAATGAAGTTCTGGCCAACAAAAAAGGTCTATTTCTGGTCTTTTCCCAAAAAAAATTGGGTAGGAAAGTAGGAAAATCTTCTTTTCTTTTTTTTTTTCTTTTTTTTTAGAATTAATCCTTACTGTATAGAATTCAAATCAAGAACATCAAAAGCATATTTTCTTAAAAACCTAAAAAAAAAGATTTTGTTTTTGTGCCCTAAAATGTTTAGGGTCGGGGTCTTAAAAATAGGGTCGGTCGGAAGAACAGAAACAAACCTTTTTCTTCTTTTTTTGGCCTGACATGTTCTGTTAGTGGTATTAAAGTGCTGAGTTGTTTATAAACAAGAATTTAATCAAGTTTACCATCATTATTTACACTTGTTTTCATCCTTGTTGATTTATTGTATAAACACACTCGTTATTTTACAATTTTCTTACGAGAACATGTGTTAGAGGGAGATTCACCCTCATTGTTGTTACATACATGTTTATTAAAAGCCACTTTACCAGTTTATATAAACAGTGCTTTTTAAAATGAACACGTTTTATTGAAAAATATTGTTCAGTGTTTAAAATGAGGTGCATGCATTTCAATAAGGTATTGTTTTCCATATTAAAAATATGTTTACACTCATTTTACATTGGAACAAATTTGAAAATCTCAGTATTTTGTTTTTTAAACTTGTTGACACACTTCTAATAGATGTAGGACCTTAGGGTAAATGTTGTAAAACAGTATATATGTGTGATTTAGTGTTTTATTTCCGCTGTTTTATATACCCAAAATCGATTCCTTACAACATGAAGGGGCTATCTGCAAGTAGACAAAGAATGCTGATAGGGCCTTTATGTCCTAAGGGGTTGTTATGTTAGTGTGTTTTATTTGTATAATATTCAGATATAGCATAGACGAAGCATGAAAAGCTAGGCACAAACCCTCAGTAATGTGGAGAAGGGTACACATCACTCATAAATGTTTGATGAATGGTCACATATATGAATACAGGTTTCACTGGGGGGAAATCTTCAATGTTTCAAAGTGTTCATATGGATTGATAGCATTTGAAAGCTAAACCAAGGTAGCCTTTTATTAAATATCATAAATTATTTATTGTCTTAAAATATTACCAACGTGCGCTTTCCTGCATTTTGCTCAACTAGATGCATATAACATATACATATTATCAATAATATGACTGTGCTATCAAAAATAATTTGAGCAATGGCATTAGATGAGTTTTTCAGGTGCTTGTGTTTGCAGGTTGTCATGTGTGTTCTTTTATTTCAATTTTGCCATCATTTTAGTGTACCAAATTGCATTTATCTTTACAAAATTGCAGCATATTTTCATCGACAAGTTGAAGGATTGATTTGCAAGCGTTATAACGCCTTATTTATTTGGATATCGCGGATTTCAATTTCATTATATTTTACTGTTTTTAATTGCAGGTAATTATAACGGACCTTAGATTTTATTTTGCGACTAACCTGCCTATAAATTGTTACTTTCCTGTCATTTCATTATCCTCGTTATAATGGTATGTCTCCCTGATTCAGTGCTTTATTGTCATGCTAAAGTGCTGTAGTCATGCGAAAGTGCTTTATTGTCCAGGACATTGAGCAATGTATAGTGGGAATGCTGGAAGAACAATAACCAAATACTCACCTGCTTGAGCAATAAAGATTTTATTTGTCCAACTTTGTTATATCAAAGGAAAAAAAAGAACAAACATGCAAAAAATATATTAAGACAGTGAATAAATCGAGAACTTAAAAATGATAAAATAAAAATAATAAAAATAATAATAAAAATATATATATCATCTGCTTATCCCCTTTATAAAGTAATATATGTGATAATCATAAGTTTAATGCATACAATTGTATTGACACGTACAATCATTCTCTGGTCATTTTGGTTTATTCCGTATAGCATTCATTCTAATGTCGTGTTTTTACGAAAAAGCATTACGACATTCATTTGTGTTCAGTTATACTATTGGAGATAGGGTACAAGGGTTATTAATTATCAGTTTGTACAAAGTTGACACAGGTTACATCAATTTTTATTTTTCAATAATCGAGATAATTTTATTTTTTTTCAAACACCAAAGCGTAAACTTTCATCTTAATGTCACATTTTATTTTTCTTCACTTTCATTATACTTTTTTTTACTTTTCTTTGATCTCACCCCAATCTCATACGGTACTGTATTATATATATTGTAGCTTGTATTTTCTTCCTGTTTTAGTTTTACATGCTTTTAAACTCGCGTAGATTTATGGTAAAGGGTTGACTTTAATTAGACACATGTATATATCGTTACATGTATTAATGTATAAATTCTTCTATGGCATATAAACAAAAAAACGTGTGTTTCCGCTAATCTGCCAGACCAAATATTAAGCTTTTAGCTGCCGATAGGCGGACAAACATTTTTAATGCAAATATTTGTATATATGTTGACATGACATTGTAACTGTTAAAACAAATGGAATAAATTTATTATACTTCTGGAGTTATTAAGTATGTATCCATATGTACAAAGATACAGATATAGAGAATCTTACATTCGTGACTGTGTATTATTGATTTTAATAAACTTATTTAACTCTTTTATTATAATTCGCCCCGTGTGGTTCCCGGGGGCCCCGTTTGGGCACGGGGCAAAGAATAGGGCCACTGCAGATCCCTTTGGAGGGGTAGGCAGAGGGGTAGAATCCCCCCAAAGTCCTGTTCATTTTATCATTTTTTGTTCATGTTCATTAAAGGTCTTCATCATGATCCCTGCGTTGTTTCAGGTGCCATCTCGCTCACATCAAAAGAGCAGTGGCAGAAAAACAATAAACGTGGCTCCAGCGTAAATGGAGTTTCTACGATAGAATTTGCAGCAACTCTGCAGTTCAGGGTGAGAAGGTTCTAGGCCTGTTCTCCATATTTTATCTCGATGTACATTGAGGATGAGCCTGGCATGAACATGCCTGTTAGGCACCATATAACCTTTTCATGTGTTGGTGCGCCTTAAAACCCAATTCAATTATTATAATTCATTATACACAGTCATTCATGTAAGATCCTCTATATCTGTAATACTTATTTACTAATTGTAAATGAAACAAACAAAATATATATTTTCTTGTATTGGACCATTGGCAGAAACACATATTTTTTGTTGGTCATTCATCGACACTTGTAGCATGTCGTTAGCTCTTGTAGATCCATTTTTGCACAGTTTGTAACTGACTAAAACATGCACAATTGTCAAAACAGCTGGATTTTAGGTACAGCATATGTTACCATGAGGTGATTCAGGTGCTGCAGTTACTGGAGTAGTCGTGTCGCGAGTAAACCTGCTATATCTCGCTGATCACCATTTGTTCATAATGTTCTTACTGTATGTCCAGCAATTTTGACAAACTTGCGTCCAGCTCAGGTTCGAACCTAGCCGAATGGTATCCTTATTAACTTCATATGAGGTCCATTCGGGTAACAGAATCTTTCTTACTAGCATCGAACGTTGTTTTGGTCATTTACAACTCGCCATTTATATAACTATATAATATAATATAAATACAAACTGGTTACACGAAGCAGCTCCAGTGACCTATCTAATAAAGCTACATATAAGTATCTTAAATTATGGTACACAAAATGTACAGCTTCAAATACAATAAATCTCTTCTTTTTTTTCTTTTTTTTAAATACAATACTGTGTAGTGAATTTAATTTCAGCATTAAAAGGTTTCATACTTTTAGCTCACACTTTAATAAAGGAGTGTTTTACAGCAGAAACTGTATAAAGTTTGTCACCGCACAAACTGCACATGACCTTTTCTCTACTATGTGATCCTGGAGCTGCACGTGCTACACGTGACCACGTATAATATGGTCACATTTATATTCAGACAAAACTTAGCACAAATCGAGCGGTGAAGGCGAAACTATTGTAACTGTACACTCTTAAGAATGAGATACATTAGTTTCACGTTGACCACTCAATACACTGTCACAGGCTCCAGATTAAGCCGCTGATATTGGTTGATGATACTTCTACACAGGAGAGTTTTGTATGTAGAAGTAATCTATCCTCTCAGAGACAAGATGCACATATCAAGGGTTCGAAACTGTTGTATTTTCTTCTGTATTCATACGTAGTTACAACAGTGTAACATTTAACCCTTGATATAGTCTCTGATCATACCAATAGCACTTTATATACCAACATTTCCACCTAGGGGTTGAGAGTTAGCCCTTAGTTATTATTCATTGGGTCTAGATAACAAGATGTAGTGATTTTAGAACATTCATTTGGTTGGGGTGAAAGCCTCTGTCTTTATCCTTAAAGCCAAATAGGCCAAAACTTCAGGGTTTTAAATGGTAAATAAAGTAAATCAGTGTTTGTCAAACACTCTAAAATAATGTTAACAACTTGCGCATTATAGTTTACAAGTATGGCTTATTGTTTATTTTGAACTTATGGAATTTAATGCAAGGGATGCTGGGTTGAGCGCAGCATTAAGTAACATAAAAGTCAAAATGTAAACAATAACAGCCTTACAGGTTGACACTCGGAGCAGACAGTCTGTTTGAGTGGATAGAAAGGATTTCATTGGCTTAAAAAGTATGTCAGCCGGTGAAAAATAATGTTTCAAAAGCTGATAGTGTATATAATAAACAGCGTCTCCGTGGCCGAATGGTTAACGACGTTGCGTTGTAAACTTTTGCCTCTCACCTCTGCGGGTTCGAATCCCACTGGGAGTTCGACTTGTAAGTGAGGAAGTGTCGATTCTTACGGATGGCGGGAGGTGTAAGTACTGGTTCTACCCAGGAAAAGTGGGTGGTTTGCCTCCACCAGAAATCCACCACAAATAATCAACCGTCATATTTAACCTTACATGTGTTGAAAATGACGTAAAACACCATACAAACAAACAAACAAACATAAGGATAAAGACAGTGGTATTCACATCCCAAACATAGCACTTCTTGGTGATGGAAACAAGAAGGAGTGGTATGTCATGTTACAGACCCAATGAATTTGTACTCATTTCACTGAGTGATTAGGTACATAGCTAACAAACTTGTTATAGGCAGTGTGTTGTATTTTTTCCTTCATTTCATAGTGCATATATAATTATGGTGGTTTTATGGGTATAAATCTTTAAATTGAACAATAAAAGATCTTTTGCCTTTATAAATGTGTTGTTTTCTTAAAATTTCCATTTTGAAAATATGTCAGTTTCATGAATTCCACGCCCCGTGTGGTTCCCGGGGGCCCCCGTTTGGTCACGGGGCAAAGAATAGGGCTACTGCCGATCCCTTTGGAGGGGTAGGCAGAGGGGTAGAATCCCCCCAAATTCATGTTCATTTTATCATTTTTTGTTCATGTTCATTAAAGGTCTTCATCATGATCCCTGCATTGTTTCAGGTGCTATCTCGCTCGCATCAAAAGAGCAGTGGAAGAAAAACAATAATGTGGCTCCAGCGTAAATGGAGTTTCTACGATAAAATTTGCAGTTCAGGATGAGAAGGTTCTAGGCCCATTTTCCATATTTTATCTCAATGTACATGGAAGATGAGCCTGGCATGTTCATGCCTGTTAGGGGCCATATAACCTTTTTATGTGTTGGTGCGCCTTAAAACCCCAATTCAGTTCATGAATTTCAGGCTCCTTTCGTGCCCAGTGTATTGTCACTAGTTTCCACACGGTTGTGGGTCAGTTACCACTATAGATTTGGGGCTTCTGATTTGGTTGAAAAAGTATAGGGTCTATTAGGGCATAGTCAGATTGTAAGGTAGATTCTGCTGTGCTCCAGGTAAGACGCGTATCTGCGTAATTACGCATATTGTCACAAAAAAGGCATTAAAAAATAAAAGTAATGTGTACAAAAACCCAATTCTCGCGTACACAAAATAATGCCATTTAAAAAAGACAAGCAATGTTGAATATATATATAATTGATCAGGCAATGCGCAATATTGGTATGGTTATGACTGACATTAATGCTTTGTCCAAAACGTGTCTAAGAATACGCATTTTGTAAATGTAAATACGTTGTGTTTTTTTTTTCATGCGTACAACACGCATTGTACTGAAGCTTATCTGGAGCACTGATTCTGATTGGATTGAATTACCCAAATCATAAAAAATCCCCATAAAACATTCAAAAAATATATTTCCAACATAAAACATGTTTATTTAGAAAATATTCATTTAGGACTCACAGCTGTGGGTTCGAATCCAACTGGGAGCTCGAGTTGTAAGTGAGGAAGTGTCGATTCTTACAGATGGCGGGAGGTGTACAGTACTGGTTCTACCCAGGAAAAGTGGGCGGTCTGCCTCCACCACAAAAATGCGAATGTCATATATAACTACATGTGTTGAAAATGATGTAAAACACCATTTAAACAAACAAAAAAATCATTTAGGATATTTTGATTGAAATTTGCATTTTTATGGGTACGATTGTACTGAGAGTATTTTTGCAAAAAAGTAAAGTTTCTTTACTGCCATTCTGGGGGTGCCTATCTTCAGTGTAATATTAGTGGCTGAAAGCATTACATTACCTCCAATTCGCTGGTCATTTTTGAATGTCTCTAAGATAGTTCTTTAAAAACAGTTGTTCTGATATAGGAATAGGGGTTGTAGGCCAAAATGCTATAATGGGGGCCTATGGGAAAATTCGACCAAGCAGGGGAAATAAATGTGAACAATGTATTTACATACCAACTAACATGGTTGTGTCCCTTGATCCTTTCGAGTGGCTGTTGTACCCTCGACCAGTGTTCTCACTTCAGCTTATGCTATATAAATACAAGAGGGCCTGTAGATGCTCTACTTGAATGATGTGATTCAAAAACATAAACATGATAGAGGCCAACCCAAGAAACATATTTCCTATATATAACTATGTAAATTTTGAATATTTGACGACAACGAAAAACACACATTTGATAGAGGCCAACAACTGGAACATGTATATGATATTGAACTAGCATGGAATAAGCGGTATTAAATATGTCGTTTGATAAATGTCCTCAAATTGGACCTATGTTTAGCCATGGTGGCCATCATGGATGACTGGAGGCCCCAAAAACACAAAAACACAAAGATCGTTGTGTTAAGTTTCATCAAAATCCTTCAAGCGGTTTCAGAGAATATGTCTTTTTTAACGTTTTCCTATATAACTCTATGTAAACATTGGGACGCTGTGGCGGCCATTTTGATTATTCGACGATAACGAAAAAACACAAACTTGATAGAGGCTAATCCAAGGAACATGTTTATGATATAATTTCACAAGAATGGAATAAGGGGTTTCGGAGGAGATGTTTGAAATTTCCTTAAATTTGACCTAATTTTAGCCATGGTGGCCATCTTGGATGACTGGCAGCCGCGAAAAACACTATTCTGAAGGGGGACTATCCTAAAGATCATTGTAATGAAGTTTCATAAAAATCCTTCAAGCGGTTTCAGAAAAGATGTTATTTTTTGCCTTTTCCTATATAACTGTAAACTTTGGATCGCCGTGGCGGCCATTTTGATTATTCGACGATATTGAAAAAACACAAACTTGATAGAGGCTAACCCAAGTAACCTGTTTGTGATATTTCACAAGAATGGAATAAGTGGTTTCGGAGATGCCGTTTGATATTTCCTTAAATTTGACCAATTTTTAGACATGGCGGCCATCTTGGATGACTGGCGGATGCGAAAAACACAAACCTGAGAGGGAATATCCCAAATATCATGGTGATTAAGTTTCATCAAAATACGTCAAGAGGTTTCAGAGAAAATGTTATTTTTAACCTTTTCCTATATAACTCTATGCAAACTTTTGGGTCGCCGTGGTGGCCATTTTGATTTATTCGACGATAAAGAAAAACACAATAGAGGCCAACCCAAGGAACATGTATATGATATTTCACAAGAATGGAATAAGTGGTTTTGGAGATGTCGTTTGAAATTTCCTCAAATTTGACCTAATTTTAGCCATGGCGACCATCTTGGATGACTGGCAGCCGCAAAAAAACACAAATCTGAGAGGGACTATCCCAAAGATCATTGTGATTTAAGTTTCATCAAAATCCTTCAAGCGGTTTCAGACAAGATGTCATTTTTAATGTTTTCCTATATAACTCTTATGTAAACTTTGGGTCGCTGTGACGGCCATTTTGATTATTCGACGATAACGAAAAAACTTGATAGAGGCCAACCCAAGGAACATGTTAATGGTATTTCACAATAATGGAATAAGTGGTTTCAGAGGAGATGTCGTTTGGAAATTCCTTAAATTTGACTTAATTTTAGCCATGGTGGCCATCTTGGATGACTGGCGGACGTGAAAAACACAAATCTGAGGGAGACTATCCTAAAGATCATTGTAATGAAGTTTCATCAAAATCCTTCAAGCGGTTTCAAAGAAGATGTCATTTTTAATTTTGAGTCGCCGTTGCGGCCGTTTTGATTATTCGACGATAACGAAAAACACAAACTTGATAGAGATGTCGTTTGAAAATTCCTTAAATTTTACCTAGTTTTAGCCATGACGGACATCTTGGATGACTGGCAGCCGCAAAAAAAAAACAAATCTGAGAGGGACTATCCCAAAGATCATTGTAATTTAAGTTTCATCAAAATCCTTGAAGCGGTTTCAGACAAGATATCCTGTTTAATGTTTTCCTATATAACTCTATGTAAAATGTGGGTCACTGTGGTGGCCATTTTGATAACTCGACGATAACGAAAAACGCAAACTTGATAGAGGCCAATCCAAGGAACATGTTTATGATATTTCACAATAATGGAATAAGTGGTTTCGGAGGAAATGTCGTTTGAAAATTCCTTAAATTTGACCTAGTTTTAGCCATGACAGGCATCTTGTACGACTGGCGGCCATGAAAAACACAAATCTGAGAGGAGCTCTCCCAAGTAAATTGTGATGAAGTTTCATCAAAATTCTTCAAGCGGTTTCAGAGGAGATATCGATTTTATAAAATTGCTATCCCATAAGCTCGCCTGGTCTTTGGCCAGTAGAGCTAACCATCAGTGCAGATAGAAATGTCTAATACCATATTTTTAAAAACGCACCTAACCAATAGCATACCTGAAACAGATACTTAAAACAATAGCATACTAGTACCTGACTTATGTGACTTGTGCTGAAGTGTGTGTTATAATAAATATATTCTTATACCATTCCATTGCCCGGCTCCTATTAGGATTGGAGGTATGAAGCCATGTCAGTGTTGGTAAACAGAAATCAAAAATCGTCCCTGAGACTATATAAGCTATCGCTAGCATACGATTACAGTCCTCTACCAAATGTGTTGTTGGTTTTGCTGCTGCTGCTGCTGTGTTGTCGTCGTCATTGTCGTTGTTGTCTAACTCGGGGACGAAGTATCATACCGGTAGTGATTTTTAGTGAGGTATAACCTAGGACTGGAAAGTGGATGACAGATGGTGCTGTATAGTAGTAAACTTTGCAAACATGTAAGGTATAGCCATGAAATTCACCCATAATACAGTTGGACTTCTTATTTAAAAACAATAAAACGTTTAGTTAATGATTGGTGAACTCTCGTCTGGCCCGCTTAGCTCAGTTGATAGCGAAGTCGACTATTGCGACGTTCTATTATTAGGCGTCTCCGTTGCCGAATGATTAACAACTGCGTTGTAAACTTCGCCTCTCGCCGCTGCGGGTTCGAATCCCACTGGGAGCTCGACTTGTGAGGAAGTGTCGAATCTTACGAATTGCGGGAGGTGTACAGTACTGGTTCCACCCAGGAAAAGTGGGTGGTTTGCATCCACCACAAAACATCGACCGTCATATATAACCTTACATGTGTTGATAATGACGTAAAACACCATACAAACAAACAAATCAGTTGTTGTGTTGATGACCATATGTTTTAAGAAGTTAAGAACGGAGTATTACAATTATTTTCTACATAGAAAGGTTGGTACGTATATATCAGACGAAAGCATTGTTTAAACTTGAACAGTTACGGACAGTACAATTTCAGGGCATACCATGTTTCAGTAGTCCAATATTTGGAGTGGGGGAGCAAAAGTAAACAACTCTGCACCGCTACCAGTTTATTGGGGACCACTACACTACTTTCGACAAAACAACGCTTCTCGTAGCGTTTAGGCCCGTGTTGTTACCGAGCAAGAAGAAGGCCACTGCTTATCTGGCAGAATGGTAGCTCGCCTTTAATTGACTATGATCATTAAAGGAGTTTGCCTCCAGAAACCATATAAAGACAACTTATAAAGTATGCATAAGCCATATTAAAAAAGGTTATCGAAAGTAAACCTGCTCTCGAATACAACACATAGCATTGTAACAGTGTTAAGTACAATATTAGTATAATTAGCGATATCAGAAATATGAAGTCTTCTTAATTCTCTGGTATAATTAATATGTATTGAGTGATGCTCTTCTATTAACAATCATCTTAACTGTGTATTTTTCGTAAAAGATCTCATCATCTGAATCAATATCACTACTTCCTGAAACTTTTGTCACAGTCAATAAGCCGGCACATGTCACTGTTCCTCAGCTTTTTCGTGCAGGCGCATGCCAACAGATCGAGAACAGACTGTGGTGTCCATCCATCCAATCAATAACAAGGTCCTCCTGCTCTTCACCCCATTTCCATCCTCTTCCTTATGGAGAGGGCGTCTCTGGATCTTTTTCCAGGCATTCCCAGCATCCTAATTACGTTCACAAAGTGTTGGCATTGAGTTGCAAATAGTACGAAATAAGCCTAATCTGAGAATGGTGTTTGCATATTATAGTTGCCTAAGCTTTCATGTTTTTCGGCTTCTTTCGCGTAAAGGGCCTGATCCATGACAACTACACTTTTTGGCAAATACAGTTCCTTCCTCAGCAGTCTTGCTAAAGGTCAAACACTGTAATGTTGACTCTACGGCGGGAGCATTGCTGGTTGGAAGGTAACCAACGGTATCTTGTGAGTTCCGAAGTCGGGAAGATGCACTTAATTAATTCAATGAGAGTACCTCTTTCCAAATAGACTCTTCTAGCCTATATCAATGTTATCCCAAGCTAGATTTGTGAACACATAATGCTGTGTATGAGCTGGGTGTACAGTATGCTGATTCATGAATATGCAAGACTACGGAGGCTGGGTGTACACTATGCTGATTCATGAATATGCAAGACTACGGAGGCTGGGTGTACACTATGCTGATTCATGAATATGCAAGACTACGGAGGCTGGGAGTACACTATGCTGATTCATGAATATGCAAAACTACGGATGAGACGCCATTTGCTAGCCTCTTCAATTTTTGGATGATCTAAACATTACCATTGAGGATGGAGCAACAGATGTTTTGAAGGTCTGCCACATCATATATGATATCCGGACTGAAAAAATGAACGCTTCTTCTCTTTGGAGTTGTGTTCTCAGGAGAGCAATAACAACAGCGAGCGATTTGAACCCTACTGATGATATTAATTTCCTGTAATCTACATCTGCGTAATGGTACTTATTTGCTCGTCACTATTCCACATTTATACCTGAATACCTGATCTGACCTAAGCTTAAAGGGATGTAATACACCAAGTTTGTGTAGATTCCAGCAGAGATGTAAGTCTACGTCAGAGGACATGCACGCAGGTTTCAGACGGATTTCAAACTCATTGTGTCAGGGGTTTTGTATATATACTACTCAACTTTCATAATCAGTCACCCAGGTTTTTTGAAAATAACACGAATACTAAAAACTGGAAATCACCGAAACACATACCAATATTTTATTAAATTTATCAACAAAGTTTTAGTCCAATCAGGCAGATTAAGTTTTATAAAACGCTAGCGATATTTGTTAAACGACACCAGTTAAAATTTCAAATGAAAATATGAATTATTAAAAAATATATAACTCTTTGAAAAGTGACCGATTATAAAAGTTGAGTAGTGTATATATCTAGATAAAACTGTACCTTATAGTTAATTCTATTTTGTAAGCAAACTTGACGTAACGCATGCTGAACCTTCAAATACAATTTACTCAAATGCCAAATTGTCGGAAACAATCATATTTATTCCGTAGTATTTTCGTATAATACTTTTTGAAATATCTTAACATGGTACGGCTCGAACCTTGAACCTTCGGTTCAGTAGACACATGCAGACGAGGCTTTAACCGACTGCGCCAGAACTAAAGTGAATCAAGGGCAATAACTCCGTTAGTGTTGCTCATCGTCGAGTTCATCAAGAAACCTCCACAACAAATAGTGAAAATCGGAAATCGTTTTCTAAGCAAGATGAAAGTTCACAGAAGACGGACGGACTCCAAACAATCTGCCAGGACAAAGCCCTCTATTGGCTTTTGTTCGGTAGAGTTAAAATATATGATTACTTATAATAGGATTGCTATTAGCTTTAGTGCTAAGTAGAAAATTCAATACACTAAACTGACACGCAACAACTGGAAAAGTACACACAAATGCTCTTTGTGCTGAAGATGAATACTTTACTGAACTAAATAAGGTGTAGCTAGGTCAATTCAAAACTGGAGGTCACTTATAAATGGGAGAAGAACGCTCGTCGGATCTTTTGTTATATACTGTAGAACTTTTCGGATTTAATATTTAAATTTGTATAGCGACCTGAGAACGAGAGAGGGAGTATAACGACCTGAGAGAACGAGAGAGAGAGAGATTAGTAAAAATTAAATCATACATGCCAGGGATTGAATCCACGCGTGGGCAGAGGTCTGCAGGCAAACGACTACGATGGTACACTTACTCGTTGTAGCCACTGATATGATACGAAGAACCTTGTGACACTACTAGTTCTGTTTAACAACCGATTATGGGAGAGTACTCATGTAATGCGCATAATGATAAAACACAGTTATCTAACTTTCAAAGTTACCCATTTTACGTTTTAAGCAACCGCGAAAGATTGAACTTTTGACATATACCTACTTGTTCCACTCCAAAGCATTCGATCCTCAATAGCATCTAAAAAAGATTTACAAACATATCTCTAACATAGTCTTACAAAGGTTCACTATCAAACTCTTTTACATATCTCTAACATAGTCTTATCAGCAGGGCAATCACCGTTCACACTTTAGACTAATAGTAGCATGTGTATCAGCAGGGAAAATATTGGCTTATTGCGTACCCGCCACAGAGAGCAAAGGATGTAAGTCTATCCTCTGGACAATTATTTTATTCGCAATGCTTTCCAGACACTTATTTTTTTTATATCATTATAGCAAAGGATATAGCCTAAGTCTATCAAAAGGCTAAGTATTCGCTTGTTGCTTTCCAGCCAACGTTTCTGGTCGCTAGCGTCTCCGTGGCCAAATGGTTAACGACGTTGCGTTGTAAAGCTTCGCCTCTCACCGCTGCGGGTTCGAATCCCACTGGGAGCTCGACTTGTAAGTGATGAAGTGTCGATTCTTACGGATGACGGGAGGTGTACAGTACTGGTTCTACCCAGGAAAAGTGGGCGGTCTGCCTCCACCACAAAAAAATTGACCGTCATATATAATCTTACATGTGTTGAAAATGACGTAAAACACCATATAAAAAAGCCACAGATAGCAATGATCTAAGTCTTAACAGCAGGCCAATTATTCGCAATTATTTGCATATTTCTAAGTACCTCCGTGGCCGGGATATTATAGACGTTGCGTCTAAAACGTTCTCGCCTCTCACCGATGCACGTGCGAATCCCACTGGGAGCTCGACTTGTCAAGTGAGAAGGTGTCGACTCTTAAGGATGGCGGAAGGTAAACAATACTGTTATACCCAGGAAAAATGGGGTGCCTCTACCACAAAAAAAGAAATAATAAAAAAAGTAGAAATATAGTTGCTAGTATATCTCTTTAAAAAGATACATTCCCGTAGCCCGCCCCGAAATTTAACCGAGGCAAATCCGTTATTTTGGTGTCCGGTGGCATTAACCTCCCTCTCCGTCCTGGATTTTGTTTTAATCTCCTTTTCCCGGACAACGTTTTCTGTTTTAATCATGACATA